>JAHBCN010001226.1:0-125887 GCA_019359885.1 Listronotus oregonensis | reverse complement strand
GAATGTGCGAGGGGGAAAGTAACAGACTACCATTCCTGTGCGAATGAAAACGTTAAATCATAGAAGACAGGCATTATTTACCCCAAAAAAACCCCCGCAAGAATTTATCACCAAACCCCAGTCTCGGGGTTATACAGGCTTTAAAAAAAGACTTATTAGGGTTGATATAAAAGATAATGGAAGACTAGGCACAAAGGCTCCTGCCTTCGGTAGCAAATCTAGACGGCTTTCAGGGAAGAAGAAGATGTCCCCAATATCGCCCAATTAAACACGTGTTGGACATTCTAGGTCACAGAATAATAACTTACCAGCACGACCCTTAAACTCTGCCATTTGAATAAGCGCTTGAAAACAGTTGGAGATACATCACTAACCAAAACGCAGTTCTAGATTTAAGCGTTTTTGACAACTAGTGGTGTTACGAATCTATAAAAAAAACTTGTTTTAATAGTTATGAAAAGCAACTACCTAAAAATATAATAATTTTTGATACAAGTTCCTTCTACTAATTACTATAAATATTTATAATGCATTTTTTACAATTGAAAAAAAAGTCCCTGCTGATGCTGCCGATGATGATAATAATAGTAAAGGTCCTGTAATGGATTGGTTGTTATCCGGTTTGGCAACGTACTCGGGTTCTGTATCTGTATCTGAAAGAGCGGAGGGTGATAAACATCACTGCACCTAGGCCTCGGTAGGCCCGTTGTGCTACCTCCTAAAGGAGACTTCTCACTCATTACGCTGCCCATCCTACTGATTTAAAGTAGGTAAGAACGTCGCCGAGGGGAATCTCCTTAATGTCGGCCAAAGAAAGCCAATACTCGCCCAGATGGATCTTTTTTGGACGGGGTGCACCCCTCTTCTTTTCACAACCTCTATACAGAGGTGTGTCATTTATACCCATTCTAAAGAGGTGTTTCCGTATTGACAATGTCCAGTAAGAACGCCCGTGATTAGACGAAGGCTCGACCTAGGCTTTGCCAAGTAATGTTTAGCTGTATCTCTGTCAGGTTGTACTCGGGTTGCCATACTACTCTTTTTTTTCTTGTTTTGATTTTTCACCTTTTTGCCATCACCTAATATCAAAAACTAGTTGTATATTTTTCCATATTTTGACCGTAAATTTTTCCCTCAATAATGATCCCGTGGCAATTAATGCGCCAACTTTTACGTCTGAAGGAGACTTTCGGAATTACTTATCGAAATTTTTTTAAATAGATTTTTCTGTGAAAAACTATTTTTTACTTGAAAACGAACGGATTTTTAGAAAAACAAATGCCTCCGATAAACCACATTTTTAGACATGTCTAGAGTATGTAACAATTCCCCCAAGTTTGTTAAAGGTGTTAAAGATATGCAACTAGTAAAAGAAATTTGAAACAGAATTTTCTTTTTTTTTCAGGTATGATAAAACGTTGTAAAGGTATGTTTCCTTCCACGCGGCCGCCGCATGCGTCTAACGCGTAGAGGCAAAGCACCCCCTACTCATGTTTTTAAGTGTGCCTGGTTTCTTCCAAGCGGCCGTCGTATGCGTCCGCTGTCAACGCTGCGATTGATACGCTGGACTGTGAAAAAGCAGTGTATTTTGATCGTGTCTGCGACTGATATTTTTTTGTGTTGTTTTGTGTGAAATGTCCGGTTTTTTTTTGTTGTTAAAATTAAACTTTATTTTTTAAAAGAGATCCTGGATTTTCTATGACGCATTTTAAGAGCTTTTAAGATCCCAAATAAAGATGTTTCGCACTTATTCAAATAAATAAGTTTAATGTTTTCCCAAGATTCCAAAAATATATTGTCTATTTCTAACATATGGTTTCTTATGAAAATTATTAATATAAATTTTTCGAATAAATCAAAACATTATTGGTTTTGGGAACTTAATAGCTCCTAAAATACATAATTAAAAAATCCAGGGCCATATTTAAAAAAAACAGTTGATGATGACAGCTCAAAGACGAAACGTCGGTGTATAAATCTAATAACACTATCTTGTAGAACAGAAAACGTAGCAATGGAAATGTAAAAGTTATTTTGTTACATCGATTCAAATAAAGTCATAAAAAATAAAAACGAAATTGCAAATAATCTGTTTTTTCCAAAAGTAAGTATTCGAAAATTTTAAAGTTCTAAGGTGGCATTTTGATTAGCATCATATTGCGCAACTTTGCCTTCATTTAACCGACCTCGTATCTCTTCAAGTTTCCGAGATCCTAATGATAAGACTCGAATTTGGTACACCCTGTACAGATTTACCTTAATACAATGGCTAATTTTTCGTCTGGGGTTATTGGATATTCAACTCTGTTGTCTGGGTCGGACTTTATATCGTCTTTTATTAAGTCAAGAATAAAACTAAACTCTGCTTTATTCATTCTAAAATATTTTCTAAATTTTACTTCATCTTGTTGCAGATGTCGATTTATTAATGTAGTATAACAACCCTCATCGGGTCTTTGCTGAAATATTGGATTTATAGAGGCATTGCTATGTTTCAGATTGGCTAATTGTAATAGTATTTTGTCATCCTCTTTTTCTTCTAATAATAAATATATTGCAAGATTATCCATCACAATTCTTACCAAAGATTATTCCCTTTCACTAATAATTTTGCTATCGCGAGTTTGAGCCGCGGTCCTAAGAAACCACCTGATTAAACGGCGGCCGCATGCGTTAGTCGCATTGCGGCGGTCGCATGCGACCGCCGCGTGGAAGGAAACATACCTTAAATGTTGTTTTTGTTAAATTTGACTACAGTAATCCGCAGACCTACTTGCCAAAAGGGGGTCGGAGACAAAATTCACAGGGCCGGAACCGGTCATCGGGATATCTTATAGAATGGGCAAGCAGTTCATATCAGCTTGGACACAAAGAGATAATATTCGGTACTGGCATGGACTTCCGGGTCTCAGACACTCGAAGGCCTTTATAAGCCTACCGAACCAACAATGTACCGTCAAACTATTGGAGCAATCAAGGGAACACCTTAAAACTCTAGTGGGACTGTATACGGGAGACTGCAGATTGAAATACCACATGCACAAGATCGGCCTAGCGGAAGACGCCGAGTGCCGCTTGTGCATGGAGGGGGATGAATACGCAGAACACATACTGTGTTCGTGCCCAGCAATGGTACGACTCAGATTCGCAATCCTCGGCAATGACACCTTGTTGCCGGGGGAGGTGAAAGATCTCTCTCCCAACAGGATCATCAGATTTATTAGAAGTCTGGACCTGGTGGGAGAAATATAAAAGGGTCTGAGCCACAATAGACCGATCGGTGGAAGGATGTTATACCCACTTACTTTAAACCTAACCTTACAGTAATCGGTCTAATTTTTTACACTCGTTGTTGTATTCATGTTCTTAAATGCCCTTTTATTGTAAATTACCATTATTATTACTTTAATTTTTTAAAATGTATTTATTTTTTATTTTTAAATTAAGCCTAAATTGCCTAAGAAAACTATAAATTTAACATAAAGCCATGCAATTAATGTATAATATGATAATATAATGCAATTCTATTTTAAATGATTAAAACAATATTATTTTAAAAAATCTAAGGTATTTACCTTCATTTTTAAATTATCATAATTTGCCCAACTAAACGGCAGAACAATATCGCATGGATTCTTATCTCCATCGATATTATTCGCCTTTTAACTTATCGATACAGATCGATCGATATCGCGGCTAATCGTACCTGCAGCCCTTATTAATGTGGCGGATCGCTCTGATCGATCAACTCGATAAAAATGATCACAAGCGCCGCCCGATCATAGCTCGTGTGAAATATCTCGTGCCTTTGATTTATTTTCGCTTTGTCATGGTGTGGTTCTTTTGTATAAAGATTGTCGCGGTATTTTGTATGATATTAAACTTTTGTGTTTTTTATAAAGTTGCCGTAGAAATATATCCTTTAATTTAAATCAGAAATAATTTACCAATATACAGGGTGGTCCAGAACCTTAACATTTAAGAGGACACTCCAAATGCTGCTAGGCACACGATTGTAGAAATGTTTCGTATTGTTGTGGCGGATAATTAAAAATGCAAATCCACCTAGATGAACTACTTACAATGATATTTTGCAAATGCAAAAAAGGCTGCGGTACCTCTTGCGGTTGCCGAAGAATTGGACTATTTTGTAATGCAACATGTGGAACATGCAGCGGTGACAAATGTTAGAATTGTCCTCCCATTAACAATGAAGAAGAGGTTAATTCTAATAATAGTTCTGATAAAGAAAAGTTTTAAAATTTTACGTAATTTGGCTTTAATAATTTTTACTTAATACATTTAACAAAAAGTAAATAAAAAAAATAAGATTTTTTGACTAAGGGATGGTCTCTGAGAGTTAAAAAATTGATGGAAATTAAAAATGCTTCAAAATGCTACATAATTTATATTCTTCTCAGCTAAATACGATTTCCACTGATTAAATGCTTTTATCTGTCTGTCTTTTAATTTTTTGCACAAAGGGTGGATTTTACCCCTAAAATGCAAAAAGTTCAAGTTGAGCACATTTTACTTTTTAAGTTAAGGGTAAAATAGTCCTAATTCCAAATTTTTATGAAAATCGATGGAAGTTCCAAGAATTCGACGGTTATTGCCTACTTTTACCTTCCGTGATTGTATAGTATTTTGCAAGATATAAGAAAATGACTAAAAGTCTCGACTGCTTCTGAGTGCAGTAAAACCCTCGAAATATGCATTTTATGGTACTATTAGAGTAGGTTGACCTAATTATCGCACCCGACCATACAGGGTCGTATTTTTGCCTGACTGGAATAATATATAAGTATTTATGATATCGTATTTGCCCCAGGTTATATCTAAACGTATAGGGTAAAGTGCGGACCTGAACTATTCTCACCTCTGTTGGCATGGCCATAAAGAATCACTTTCGAGGATTTTTATTGCAGTCGGAGATAATCAATATAAAAAATACTATACTAGTAAGTTTTTTTCGTATTAAACAGAATAAGATTATGTACGATTGATCCGGGGTTGTTCAATAAATTTTATCGTTTTATAAGGAAAACAGGATTTTATAATTTTTAAAAAAAATATAAGTTAATATCCCCTGTGAGCCCAAATACAATTATTTTAGAAATCTTCTATTCCTGAAGTAAAATTTTAAAAGATGGTCTTAAATGCCCCTTCGTTCAATGAAATTCGTTTCCCACGCGTGCATTTTCTGAGATGTGAGGACAGCCAGAAGTCAGAGGGGGCTAAAGCCGGCGAATGAGATGCGTACGAATATGCGTACGATATCTCGAAATCTTGACGTCATACGTCATTTTGCTCACGTGGACGAGATGGATTTTAGAACACCGAGCATGCGCTGAAAAAATGGCGTCTGTCAGCTGTCAAACGTCAAACGCCATACCACCAACCATTTCAAATATTTATTTTACTACTGACATTACACTTAACATAAAATTACAATGTTATACTATTACAGAACTTGCTACTAACTATACTTAATGTAAAATTACAAACATGTTTTACATACTAAACCTATGAAATAGGATATTTAAATACAAACTCGACAGATATTTTAGTATGTGGTTTTAGTTTATCTCCTAAAAACGCAATTTTGCGCTTGGTGCTTTATATTCTTTTTTATTTATAAAAGTTTTGACAGGTCAGTCCATGTTAACATATTCAATTATTCCAATTTTAATAGGAAACATGTAATAGTCAAATTTTAAAGCATTTATAAAAAGATATCTTGATGAACCTTTTTCGCAAGCCAACATTATATTCATGTAACCATACAAAGTCTTTTCGGGAATATCTTTTAAATCATTTTTTCTTTTAAGCTTTTTTATTAAATGATAGGGATGTGTTAAATTACGACCGAATTTGTCGAGAGTCATCGTAGAAATGATACTGTGTTACTAAGTCTAATCAGTTTATTCAGTGATACCGGCTTCCCTTAACTCTTCAATAATAGTTAAAATCTCATTTTCATAAGAGTTATTACCAGCTTCTTTGCTTCCATTAACAATCTTAATCTATCCACAAGTTCATTTGGATCATCCCAGTAAGTTGTCTTAATGAAAAATTATTTTTTAGTTTTGCAAATTAGATCTTTACTTGTGATTTTTTACATCAAGGTTGTCCAAAGGGTTACATTAATAATTTGTGTTTATTATTACAATAATATTTTGTTCTATAAATGTGGTCCATAACTGGTACTTTAATTCATTGATTTTCGCAAGAGTTTTTTGAGCTGTGTGAGAGGGTGCGTTGTATTGATAAAAAATGATTTTTTTCTTTGGCAAATTAGATCTTTACTTATGATTTTTTTATTAAGGTAGTCCAAAGGGTAACAATAATAGTTAAAGTATATTGATATTTTCAGCTTAAAGGTAATTCCAAAAAGCTTATGTTAACACCTTCTTTTTTTGATTATTATTAAGGTGGTAGGGCCAAAATCGGTTTGTTTTTTTATAGTAGATGGAAACGTTTCTTACCCAATATACGATTCTCATCATTTCTTAACCGCTCCTAATGCTGCTGAGAGAGTCGCATTGTGTCTTTGTTTGTTAGCAAATGCAATATTCATTGTGCACATATCTTTCTAAAATCCATAATTCGAAGAAAATATTGCTTACACTCCCCAATAAAATCACTAGAGCTTTTACGAAATCTTTTCGTATAAGCGACGTTTATTCCAAACCATATACTCTATTTTTGGTACAATATCTCGTTTGACCACGTTGCATTTAGCAATCTTTCTACTAGTTTTAGTAAAGGTGAATATTCCTTATTTGCTTTTACCAATCGTTTAAATTTCATTACTGCACAATATAGTCTAGGAGGAATTGGCGCATCAGGACTGAAAACTATTTCACCTCAATTTTTTTATACGGTCCCCTTAAAATTGCCCTACTGATGATATAAATGCATGTTGTCATGGGGCAACCTGATGCCATATTGTTTAAACCGAAATGGTTTAAACATTTGCAAGAAATTGTTATTTTTTACCAGATATTTTTTTTATTCTTTATTGAAATACAAAAAAAGGTCTTATGACTTTTTACGATAAAGTTTATATTTCTGGAGATATAAATTTTTAAAAGTTCGATATATCTTAAATTTGGGTATTTTTGACCCATGAAAAATATATTTAAAAAAATAATAAAATATAAAAATTATTTATTTTTGATTTCTTATACAGCGTGTGGAAAGCAGCACTTTTCCGCACGCAATTTAGTTTGGAAAGTGTCACTTTTCCGCACTAGTGCGAAAAAGTAAACCCTTGCAAATTTTCCACTTAAACAGGTACTTAAAACGTTTTTAATTTGTTGTTTGTTTGACTTAGTATAATTCTATTATTGGCATAGTATTCTTTTATTTGTACAAATTAGGTGTAAAATCAACGAAACATTCACTAAAAATTAATATTGTTTTAAAAACATTGTTTCAAACATCCTGGTATATATTAAACTTGCTTGTCAGATTTTTAGTTTTGACCGGTGCCGGTGTCCATATTATAAAAGATCAAAGTCATTAAAAGTCATCGATAATTAAAAGTGTCTTTAGTACATTCTGATCAGTATCGTCGATTTTGAATAAAAAACGTTTCCCATGGAGTCTTCTGACGAGGAATTACCTGAATCCATTCTCAAAGCAGCTGAAATAGCAAATTTAGATTTGTTGCCGTCCAAGTCGAGGCACAGGTACGAGAAAGAATATACAGCATTTACAAGCTGGTGTGGAGAGAAAAAATCAAAAGTATGAAAGAAGAAGTTTTATGGCATATTTCGCGGAACTTGCTAAAACATGTAAACCCAATACCTTATGGTCAAGGTATGCCATGTTAAAAAGTGTCATTAAGATCGAAAAGAACATGGATTTAAGCAAATATTTAAAAGTAACATCATTTTTGAAGAAGCAAAATGTGGGATTTAGACCCAAGAAGGCCAAAATTTTCTCGAAAGATGAAATAGCAAAATTTATTATTGATGCTCCAAATATTGTCTATCTAGCGATGAAGGTAGCTACAATTTTGACGATATTGACGATAAGGGGAATCTTTTAATTGTAAATATTCCAGACTTTAAAAACCATTCTAGCCGAAGTTTTGTCATTTCCGAGGAAATTGAAAATGGAAAATATATAGCTTTGTATAGAAAGTATTCCAGTTTACGAAAGCCCGAAACACCACACAGAAGATTTTTTGTTAATTACAAAAAATCGGCTTGTACTGTCCAGTGCATAGGAATAAATACTTTTGGCAAGATGCCCTCTGAAATAGCTGCCTATTTACGTCTTCCAAACCCAGAACATACACAAGACATAGCTTTCGCCGTTCCTCAGCTACAATGTTAGCTAATTCTGGTGAAGGCATAACGAATATTAAAAGACTTGGAGGTTGGAAGTCATCATCTGTTGCAGAAGGCTACCTAGGAAGCTCTACAAGTTTCAAGAAGGACTTATCAAACAAAATATTATCCCAAAATTCATCTACCTTTGAACACAGCAAAACGCACTCAAGGCCCATTGTACCGTCTTCTAGCAAGCAACAATGTGTCTCTGTTACCTGTAACGAATGCTACCAACTGTACTTTTATGATTAATGTTGTTAATAATAATAAGTAGTAATGGTAAAAATAATTATTATCTAATGGTTGTTTAGTTTGACTCTTTTCACACACTCGTAGAAAAAATGTTGTACCTAACACGTACGGAAAGTGTCCTTTCCACCCTTGACGGCTTACCCGAACTCCGCTTCACGTCGTTCGTGTAACTGCCGTCGTAACTGCAAGTGCGGAAAAGTATCACTTTCCGCACTTGTTAGGTAAATAACTATTTTATTTGTATTTCAATAAGGAATATTAAAGAAATTAGTTCGGTTGGAAAATAATGATTCCTTGCAATTGCTTAAACCATATAGGTTTAAATAATATGGCACCAGGTTGCCCCATGGCAACATGTATTTAACATCAGTAGGGCAATTTAAAGAGGATAGTATAAAAAAATTGAGGTGAAATAGTTTTCGACACTCATGCGCCGATTTCTCCTAGACTAATTTTAATTTTTTTTCAATTGTAAAAATACTTACAACTGTAGACATACGAATGAGTTGACACATTTATGTGAATCTTTACACAAATTCTATTAACAAAACATAGTAACTTTTTTCATCAGCATATTATTGTTTTTTTTTTAAAGCAACATTTATGTAGATAACAAAAAGGAAAACTGATGCAACATCGTACTACCAAAAATTATCGACCCAATTTTATAAACCATCTGCATCACTTATAACTTTTACATTAATTTGCATTACATTGGTTACAAATTTCCAAAAATTCGTGAGAACCTATAATTAAAAATTTTCGATGCTTCAGTTGAGAGGTGTGCGTAAAATAATAAATATCTACCTAATTACACTTTGCAGAAATTATTTTAAAATTAAACCGAGGTGATGAGTTTAATCTTTTAAATGGCGTCATTAACATTTTAGGTCTTCATTTAGCCAAAGAATAATGTGAGAAAATTAAGCCGCAATTACTTAAACGCAACAACATATTAAAACATTAAGAAGCCATTATGATAATTATGATATATGGAGCTTTTTATGTAGCAAAAAGCTAAAAATAACAATATTATCATTTTTTTATTGGGTTTGCCGTAAAAAATTTCTAGGCCAAACCTTATTTGGTTTTGGTTGAATGTACGAGGTGGTAGGCAAATTTTTGCTTGAAACCCTGTAAAAAAATGTATGCAAAAAGTATCAGAATAGGCTCCTAATCAAAAAAATTAATTAGAACAATTAAAAAACACAATTCGAAAAAAATTGAAAAAAAAATGTTCTAATTTAATCGTTTATACGGGGGCGTCCATTAACTACGTGAAGCTATTTTAATTTTTTTTTACCTCACCCCTTGGTAAGATGTGAGATTTGGCTCGATTCTTTCTCCCCTAATCTCACGTGAGATTTTTCAAAATCGCGTCATTTTAGTGTAAATGCGCTAATCCGTGCTTGATTGCGTTAAATTTATTAAAAAAAGCATTATTATCCGGTCAAGTTAGCCCAAGAAAAAGGAGTACCCTTGCATTAATTCCTAAGAAGCTGAAAATTTACATAAACGCTAGGGATACCATTATAATGAAATTGTGAAAAGTTCCTTATCGATCCCCAGTGTGCAAAAAATTATATACAGGGTCAAAGTTTGGGAAAATGGGTTTTTTGGATTTTTTAGCGAAACGGTTAGTTTTATGCTGAAAATATCTTAGACAAAAATCATAGACTATGCAATTCTCTACAAAAATTGTCACTACACTTTTTTTTCTAGAATTTACTATTCCCATTAGTCTGGTAATTCAATACATTAATACTAAATAATTATTTTAAGAATATGAACTGGCAAGAAACTTAGTTCCTCATTTAATGTGACCATGTACCCTTGAGCAACATCTGTCTACTGCTTAATTTTTGTCAAATATTTATAATAAGTCTCGATTCATTTTAATTAACACTAAACATATTTTAGTCAGGCAAGCTGACAATGAAGCTGATGTACTCATAATAGAAATTGCAATTAATCAATTCACTAACATCAACAATTGATGTAATTGTTGTTGTTAGTGAATATGTTGATCTGTTGGTATTACCAGTAACCAAGTTACGTTACTTATCTTTTACAAAACTTACTCGAAATAAAAAACGTGTGCAACCACCTTGTCTTTCTTCAACCTCGGCTTCTGTATAATCAGGTTCAAGTGTGGCTTGGTAATCAACTGAACCCAGAAGAATGGGGCTAAAAGCTAATTGATATAAGAACCAATCCACACAGTACTTTTACCTGCACCAGTGAAGTTCCTTAATACAATTTTTTCCAACTGCAAAAAGTAATGTAATTTAAAATGCGGCTGCAAAAAAGTTGGTTTATTTTGTTCACCAGCATGCACCAGTTGGCAAGGCCAGTCGTGTTTAAATGTTAAACCTCCAACAGAAGAAGATCCTTAGATCAACGATGAAACAGCCGATATACCGCCATTTAAACAATTTACATCAATTCAGAAAGAAGAAAAAAAAAATGAATAAAGAGAAGAAGAAAAAGAAAAGAAAGATAAAGAAAAAGAAGATATTGAATTAGAAGACCTTTTATTGAGTACTGCGGGTAATTGAGTACTGCGAAATTCGTCTTAAAAGCTGATCTTTACTACATGAAGTTGTCAGGAGCACATACTTATGAAATATAATTATTATAGCTTATTCCCTTAATTTGGTCAAAACGTAGGCAAATTACACTAAAACTCTTATAAGAAAATTAAAAAACACATTATTCCAGAGAAATAATTTTATTACTTTTACAAAAAATTAATAAACATAATAAAACATAACATAAACGGATTATCTTATTGCAAACATTATAACAGGGTATTTTAAACCATAAAACTATAAACCTAATTATCTAAATAACAATTAGTGTTATTAAAACTAACTTACGGCCGAGTGATGATCGCGTTGTTAAATTTAACAATGGACTTTAGCAATTGTTAAAAGTTAGCAAACGTTTAGAATGTTTAACAAATGTCAGATTTTGACAGGTTGCTCACTAAAATTATTGAATATCACTTAAAAATGACGTTTTGTTAAACATTCTAAACTGTTGTTAACTTCTAACAAATTTCTGCTAAGTCCATTGCTAAACTTAACAACGCGATCGATTTCCATCCAAATCTTATAATTAAACAATAGATGATGGATACTGTCCTTTGCGGTATAAGTAAAACCTGTAGATAAAACTAACTCAACACATCAATATTTATGTTTACAGTAAAACTTCATCAATACAATATTTTGCAACTGAAACCCCCAAAAATCAGTTTCTTCTCCTAAATAAATGTTTGAATAGGGATGGGTCCTTCTTGATCAATATGAAATTTTGGCGCTAATCCTTCTAATGATATTTTTACGGACATTAGATAACACAGGTGTTATTGTTTGACATACATCCCTAATTCTATTCTTCATGTCCAAAGTGGGGGGAGCACCATCTTGTTGAAACTATATATTTTGACGTTCGTCAGTTTACTAAGCAATAGTCTCTTGGCAACTTAATTGCAAAAAAAAAATAAATAAGTAGGTCTCGTTCACAGTTTCATTAAAAATATGGCCCTATAATCATGTGAAGCATGCCGCACCAGCTACTAACAGACCAAATGGTTCTGGTGTTAAACTTCACGGACCCAGTGCGGGTACTCGGTTGCATAATAGTGCATATTGTGCCTGTTGACAGCACCAGTCACCTCTTGAATGTAGCCTCATCTGAATACATTAAAACTTTAATGAAATGTCGGTTTCTTCAATTTGGCCACGCAACCACTGGCAGTGAGTTACGCGCCTTTGAAAATCATCAAAGTCTCTGATATAACTCAATATAATACGGAGGGTATTTAAACTTGCGCGTTGTTCGGTTTGTTGCGTAGACAGCGACGTGAATCACATAGTGCGTGGCTAATCTTACGACTACTACTTTGAGGATTCTCCTGAATTTGTAACAATATTTCGAGTTCTTTTTTTCTACATCATTTGTAGCTATTTTATTGACAACTTTACGTTTTGAATGTTCCACACTACCGGTTGAATTAAAATGTTCCACTAAATTTTGACAACTCGACGACTAGGTATTCGCCGCTCTGGATAATTCGCTCTGTATAATCTTTCAGCCACAAGACACCCTTATCTGCCGCGCCAAAACATAAATCATATCAGTTAGTTCTTCTTTGAAAAATTTATTTTGAGTATAAGTAACTGAACATTAAACCACTAAAAACGCTCAACTTTAAAAAACTGATCTAATTTAATCGTTAATGTCATCCAGTATCAGTGACCTTATTTTCATTTGTTTTCCATGGCCACTAGGAAATATTGACAAAAGATTCTCTAACCAGAACAGTAGAAAATCCGGAAAAATGAAAAAAATATTTCGAAAATTATTAGAAATAAAATTAGAATATCATTTACAAAACTTGAAGAATTTTTGACGAGCTGTAAGAAGACAGTAAAATATATAGGGTGTTCCATTTGAAAAAAAAAATAGATTTTTCAATTAGAAACTTTCTGATTTTGGACCGAAACAGAGAACACCCTGTAAATAAGATTTTAAATATTTCATGTGAGTATGTTTTTTCCTTGTTTAATAAGAACACAAATAACGAATCGCTTAAAGACAAAATTAAAATAGTATTTTCACAGTAAACAGGTGCTTAAATGCTCTAATTTTTTATAATAAGTTGAATTATCTCAAAAACTATAACTTGTTCGTGTATAAAACCTATAATAAAAAGGTATGAAATTACACGTGCAATTCAAAAATACACTTAAATACAGGGTGTTCAATTTAAAAATCTAACTTTGTTGCATCCTATTTTTGGCGCACCCTGTAGCAATGAAAATATTTTTTAAAATATGCAGAATATTCCACCATACCTTACTACAAAAGCTCATTTTCAACAAATTTTATCTTCAAGGCATAAAGCTACTCCGCGCAATCGTTGACTCACCCGGTACACTACCTCACAGGTAGCGTTACAACTTTAGTAAATATTAGAATCACTTTTTCTTAGAAATGGTAATACATTTTAGGGGAAAAAGTGTAAAAAACAATTTTGTATTTTTATCATAAAACTGTTTCGCTAAAAATTCAAAAACCCAGTTTCGCGAACTTTGACCTTGTATAAAACTTTTTGCACACATGAGATGGATGGGGACTTTTCACAATTTCATTATAGTGGTAACCCTAACGTTTATGTAAATTTTCAGCTTCTTAGAAATTTATGCAAGGGTGAATGTCTATTTTGACCGGATAATTATTTGCTTAAGTCTTTTTATTACAGACTAGGTAAAACTAGTGTTTAAAACTACTTAGAACGTAGTCTAAAATCACAGTGAGAAAATATCATTGTGTAAGATTAGTTTTTCGTATAACCTTTATTCTAGTAAAGAAAGATGTTTTACGTATTAAATTCAAATTTTTCACTATATCTTCCGGTAAAAAAATACGTGATATTTTCCGAGATCCTACCTCTCCCAGTAAAAATGGGTGAGATTTGGCTCGATCTCCAATTTCAAATGCCTCACGGTATTAATGGACGTCCCCTAACTTAGTTAGTATTTGTTGAAGGGAAAAACTGTAAACAAACCTTTGGAGTTAAATTTTCTTTACAAGGTGGGAATTAATTGAGAATAGCAAATTATATGCTCGTCAACAAATAGAGATACAAAAAAAAAAGCCGAAAAGAACTCAATTTTTGCGTGATTTTTTGTCCCTTTATTTTTTTTGTGAGGAACTTCATATTTCTTCAAAAAACTTTATGGTTTAATAAAAGGTTATGCTAAATTTTGTTAAAGTCAGTTAGATATTTTTTGCTCAATAATTGTACAATTTAATGTTGTTTATAGCTTAAATAAAAATTGTAGACTATGCAATTGTCTACAAAAATTGTCTTTACACTTTTTCCTCTAGAATTTACTATTTCTGAGAAAAAGCGATTCTAAAATTTACTAAAGTATTATTTAATATACTAAGCATGACTACGCTGCCTATATACATTATTGGACGCATAATAGTAAAACTATTAGTCTACGTAACTAATACATTAATAATAAATAATCATTTTAAAATATGAATTGACAAGAAACTTAGTTCCTTTTTTGGTCATAACTATGTGGCCTTGAGCAACATCTGTCTATTGCTCAATTCTTATTACAACCCCAGTTGGCGGTTGCCGTAATAAAAGGTCGAGGTGGATTAGGTGGCTTATTTGTCCTAATGAATCGCTTTTCCCACAGGGCGTCATCCAGGCTAGCTAGGCCAGAGCTGTTGGGGTTAGAGCGCCACCTGTTTTTGGCCCCTCAGGTTAGGAAAAGCGATTGTTCTTAAACGAAAACAGGAAATCTCAAAAAAAACTAAAAATAAAACACCGATACTTCTATTAATCGTAGCACCATACGAGTCTTTATTCACATTGGCAAGAGTAATAGATTAATGGTCAACAAAAAATACACATGCTGGCCTCAAGCTAGCGACCCAAGACTATCGCTCATGTAGTCGGAGCCTCATGCCCAGCCTCTACTTGGTTACTAACAGCTGATTCGTCAGTCGCACAGTCGCTTTAACCCGATTTTTCTATTTCTGTAAACCAGTTAAATATGATTCAGATTTAATATTTATACTACTCAGAAAATAAGTAACACATAAATTAATAATTGAAATCTGCTAGCAGTAATGGTGCTATAGTTGGGTATAAAATAACAGTTAGAGTTAGTAGTGTACCTCGTGTATACGTATACCCTCGGCGAACAGAGGTTAATAGTGATAAAATATAAGTGTTCTAAAACTATACGCATAAGTAAAACCTAGAATAGCCCTAGAAACTATATCAGCTGTCCGAAAAGTAATTAGCAAGAAGTACCTGTGGAGTTGTTCAATCAAAACCCGACTCGACGGGGTGACTTGTACAATATCTGACAGGAATGGTGGTGATAGACCTGCAGTACCTGTTCTTGTAAGTTAACCGGTCCCAGGAGTAATCCGGCGGAATGGAAAGTACAGCTTTACAAGTACTTTCGACCAGAGAAGAGAGTGGTACAGTCTCCAGAGGTAAGTACCGTAGAAGACAAAGCGGAAAAAGTAAAAGAAGAAAAAGCGCCTAAAAGAGTATTTATGTTGTAATTTTTATATTTTCTTGGATATATTTAAAAGCAATATTAGTAATTAAAAGTTAAATAATTATTATATATTTATGGATTTACGTGTGACTTAAAATGGATTATTTCGATTTTATTTTAAAAATTAACTGTTTGAAAAGAGACTTTATAAAAAGTATAATAAAATTAGAAATGTGAACGACTTACCAGAAGATGTTGGGTTGGCCTTTTTTTGTTCTTTTAAAAATAACTCGAAAAAGATATGTATGTATTTTTTCCAAAATCAAATCCTCTAAAATTAGAGTAGGTACCAGCTTCAATTTGGGATAAGAGTCTTTTCTTTTATAAATCCGTTAATAAAACGCTTCAAACCGCAAGCCAGTACTCAAGCCAAGGCACGGTCCAAGTATCAAAGAAAGAATGGAGAATGCTACGGCCCTTATAAAAAAAGGACCTCTTTAAGTTAATTCTATTTTTTTTTGAATTCTTTTATGAGGTACCAAAATGGGTTACTTGGTACAATCAGGTATTAACTTTTAGTACATTTCTGGCCTGTCGTCTGTCATCTACAAATTCTGACAGGTAAACAAATATAATTTTGATAAATTATTAATTTATTTAATAGATTTTTAAAGAAATGAATCCAAGAAACACAAAGAGGCACAACACTCTTTCGGCTTAATTTATTTAAAAAAAGATCTAGGCTCTTTGATAAAAAAGAATATATTTAAATGGGTTAATCAAAATCATTGTTTTGTTTTAGGTCAAGATGTAAGAAGATAATTTTAAGTTAATTGCTCAATGTATGTATAAGAGTTTGAGAATTAAAGAATGTGAATAAAGTTGACTTTTACCAAAAGAAATACATCTTTATTTTACCCAGGCAAACCAATTACATCACCAGACGGGTAAGCCTTTGATATTTTACCTAGTCGAAGCCGTCTCTACTAGGATGGGGAAAATCAAACCGCACACACCTCCTCGGAAAAAGTTTTTAAAACTTTTACAGAAACTAATCCAGATCAAAAAAAAGGAACCTAATAGTAACTATAGAACGAATAGGTGAAGAAACAGCAAGAAAATGTGTTTACTCGTTTAGTCATCAGGTGGATGAGCTAAGATCTTTAGCATGCCAAATCCTAGACTTGTTTCAGAAGCATCCGAAATTTCATACGACCATGGAGATAATATTTTAGTGACTGTGAATGGACCGGAGAATTTGGGAGCCAACTTAGCTGTAAATTGTTTAGCTGCACTGGAAATGACGTAATTTTTCTTCCAGACCTGTTGATTGAGAGTAAAACGGTCGTCACGTCAATAACAGCAATGGGGTTTTTAGCCTTTTCATACGCTCGTCGTAGTCGCCGATGGACATCCGCGAACATTTCCTTCATCGCCTGAGACCGAGCAAAGGAATCGTACTGGATCACGTCGTCCTCAGGGAGACAGTGTCAAGTCGTGAACTGAATTCGCGTCCGAAAACTACGAAATTAGGGGTTAGTTCTGTTACTTCGCGGTTTTGCAGATCTGATGGCAACAGCCAGCCTTTGCAAGTACTTTATCCCAATTTTTGTGCTCCTTATCCACATAACTGAAATTACGGTTTTGGAGAACACGATGGACGCGCTCCACGGGGTTACTCTGAGGGTGATAATTGCGTACACTGAATCCAATGTCGTATCGTTTCACAAACTCCTTAAAGATTCTGCTACGAAATTGAACGCCGTTATCTGAAATGATTTTATCCGGTCTACTATAAACCAAAACTACGTGGTCCTCCAACCAAAGGAACTATACTAGGCGCAGTCGCCGAACGCAAATGAAAGAATAGGGTGTACTTACTGAAAACGTCCAATACTGATAAATGTAGGAGTATCCGGAAGAAGAGCGTGGAAGGGGTCCAACGAGGTCGATGTTACAATCTGCCATGGCTGGAAGCGGTAGGCTGAGAACTCAGCATATGTCCTGCGGGGAGTTTTGCATGGGTTTAGTCCTGAGGCAGACCTGGCAACGCCGTATATATTTGGCAACGTCGGCTTTCATATTGGGCCAGTAATAATGTTGAGCGATGCGGGAACAAGTTTTAAAAACACCAAGATGTCCACAAGTCGGTGGATCATGGTGCGCCTTGATAATAGCTGATCGCTGCTCGCGAGGGATCACAAGCCAGGCATCTTCAGTTCAGTTAAGGAGGGGTAAGCGAGCTTTGCACGTTTGTACAGCTTGCCGTTTTCTTCAGCCACCATAGGGGATACTTTAGTGGGATATTTCTCGACCCGCTTAATCATTCCTAAATACCATCGGTCGTGAGGTGTAGAGGAAGTATCTGTCACCACATCGGTAACGGCATCAACGACAGGTACAGAACGACTTGGCGTATCCGGAAGGATATGATCCTTACTCTCGGTGAATAATATCGAAATCGTACTGCTGTAATCTAACAGCCCAATTGCTATGCGACCAACGGGATTCTTTATGGAATTTAGCCATTTAAGGCTGTAGTGATCCGTTGGTGACGGTAAACGAGTACCCTCAAGATACGGACGAAGTTTCTCGATGGCGAAAAGGACGGCCAAACACTCTTTTCCGTAGTACCGTACTTTCGTTCATTTCCGGTCAGCGACCGACCCAAGTAGCAGATGACGTGTTCGTGACCATTAAGAACCTGTGAGAGAACAGCGCCCAAGCCAAAATCTGAAGCATCACACTGTACTGTAAACGCTGGTCAAAATCAGGACAGGAAAGAACAGGAGCCTTAACAAGATGCTCTTTAATTAACTGAAAGGCAACCTCACACTCATTATCCCAAAGAAACTTAATGTTTTTCAGTTAGTGCTGTTAGTGCTACAAGAGAGGAAAAATTGGGTACGAATCGTCGATACCAGGATGCTAACCCGATAACTCTAACATCAGTCACGTTTTTAGGTGTTGGAAACACGAAGAATGGCTTCAATCTTTTCCGGATCCACCAATAATCCTGACGAATTGATTATATAGCCGAGGTATTTCAACTCAGGTTTGGTAAAAATTGCATTTATCTCTATTGCGTAAGTCCCGCTTGTGTTATTCTCTTAATAACTTCACGCAGTACTCGTATATGCTCAATAAAGGTTGGTGTACATGATAATAACGTCGTCCAGATAAATAAATACATACTGTTCCAGATCAACGCCAACAAACACGATCTATAAGTCTCTTCCATACGGCTGGTGCATTAGTAAGCCTAAAGGGCATATGTTTAAACTGATAGAGCCCTCGGAAGGGTACAGTAAAGGCTGTTAAAGGCCTAGACTCTTTTCCGCTATAGGTATTTGCCAATATGCGGACTTAATATCCAAGGTGCTTAGAAAGCGCGCGTCACGAAGTTTATCGAGAGTGGCGGACATGAAATAGGATAGGCGTCTGGTATCGTGACTTTATTAAGCGCATGATAATCTACGTAAAAGCTTGAAGCGCTCTAGACCATTCACCAGCAAATCTGGTAAAATTCCTATCCGACTCCAAAGTCTACTCCCAATATAAGGGTAGGGAAAAAGTGAGGGAACATAAGACTCAATAAAATGACACGATCCCGGAGCTGAATAGGTAACTGCACTACACCAGAATCTGACAAGACGGCCATTAGCCACGTAATCGGAAGTCTGGAAAGGGAGCAGTTGACATAGTGGTCTTAAAAGATTCCATCCGGAAGAACCAATTATGGCCCGGGAAGCTCCACATCCAAGAGTCCAAGAACTGACTTTCCATAAATTTTAACATCTAAATAGGGGAGTTGATCCCCTTTTGGCTGAGCTAAAGAATCCAAGATAGCACTTGGGAATTTTGGCCCAAAGGGATCATTTGCAATCGGGCAAGGAACGGGCCTATCTCCTTGCCGAAGGCAAGTTTTTTGAACACGTGGTAATCTCGACTAGTGACGTCCCTTTTTGCCGCAACGATAACAAAACTTATTACGTGGCTTATTACACTGACGAAACCTGTGTCCGTCCTCATTGCAATTTCCCGCAGTTGTTTGGCTAACGAGGCCCCGCATCTACCGCTTGATTAATAGGGTCATCTTGTCGGGCACCGAAGGTAATGGGGCAGCAAGGTCATGAGCATGAAAATTTGGGACTCCCACGGGGGGCATGATAGTTCTTATGGTACGCTAACCTGGTTCGGGCGTTTAATTGTAGATGGGGGTACAAAATGTTAAACGAGATTCCGTTTCCTGATGGCTCGATAAGTCGAATTAACTCCTGAAGTGATGAGACCGGGGAAAAGCCGGACTTTTTAATATAAGGTAAAAGGTTTCTACGCACCAGTGGTTTTTAGACCAGAGGGTATTTCGGGGAATTTACGAAATAGGTTCTGAAGCCCCCACAAAGCTTAACACCTGTTCCTGAGAACCTGTGTCCTTTTCCTTATTTCTTCCCCAAAAAACTAACTTCATAATCATATGGCTGAAATGTTTACGCAACTGGTATACAGATCATTCCAGTCCGTGAAATAGCCAGCACGGTACCACAAAAGTGCATCTCCGCAGAACAATTCGGGCGCTGAACGAAGTAACTGTTCTTTGATACTCCTCTGGGTCGTCTCAACTCCTCAACTGTTCCAGAAAACTTGTCACACAGTACGCCATCGTACTTTAAATTCCAACGACTGATGTCGGTAATGAGGGACCGGCTGAAGTAGCAGAAGTGTTCCGATTAGGTCCACGAAGAGGAGAAAATTTTAAAAATTTTCGATGGTCTAAAATCCACCAGTGGAATAGGATGGAGAGAGTTTCATTCGGCCGGGTAGAGTTAACATTTCCATGCAGGAACTTGCCCGTACGATTAAAATCTCACATGAGAAAGGCGTGCCTCCAAGTTTGAATGGCCTGAATCCCAACTCCATGGGGAAGTAGTTGGTCCTTGCAAGGGGCGCATTACTTCACTGCAGGGGCCCGTCGCAGACTACGATTCTCAAGGTCTGACTGTCGAGGTAGATTTGACCGCAATGGCTACTTTGTAGATGGTCGAGAGTAGTAAAATGGATTGTAGTGCGCATTAAAAAGGAGAACTGGAGCGGTAAAAAAAGAGATGACGACTGGAAAACGATTGATTTCGTGAAGGATTAAATCCTTCGTTAGAAAATGAGGAAAGCATTCAGCCTTTTGGTCTAGCAAATCTGATGTTGCTAAGTATCAGAGGAGGAACCCGGGCGGGGCAGACTTTTGGTCTGACTGGTTGGCAATGCGGAGGGGACTGTCCAGTTTGGGGAAGAAAATAGCACTTGAGGAGCGCTTATGTTTTTCCCACCGCTGGTAAGCCATGCCCCCTTTTGATAAGAAACACCATTTGTTTTACGCATTTATCATCACTCAGGTCCACCAGATCATAAGAAACAGGGACGTTCCACACGAGCTCCAGTATTTTGAGGAGGCAACATCGCTTCTCCCCGAATTTAACCGGGGAATTTTTTGGCCGTAGCGTAGTCGTTGACAGGAAAGTAAATTTTTTATGACACGACGCAGTAAGTTTTTGAAATAATTTAGCACAGCGTTTTATAAGATCCGTTTAAGTGCTTGATCGGCGTGGAGGATACAGAAATTCTTTGCACCCTACCAGATGCGTGAATTAAAGAGTATTTAATTTTTTTGAATTCTTTTTCCCCGATTGGCAGCATCAGTGTTGTGAAGGTCCGCTCTATCGTATAGTTTAGTTCAAAACAAAGCTCACTCTCGGCGTCATATCCTGTTGTAGATGGAGGATCCTTTCCCAGATCCCGTTCAATTTCGCAAGGCGTCACGTAAATCAGACCGCTTCGTGGAATGTACCAAAGGGGTGGCCACGAATAATAAGCTCGTATTTAACCCTTTCGTTACCAAATAGTTAACGTCCTTTTTAAAAAAAATTTAATGTAAATGTACAAAAAATTTGGGAATAAATATAAATATTATAAAGTAAATTATGGTTATTTTATTGTTTCTATACGTAAAAAAAAGCAGTAAGTAAATATTTAATTAAAAATGCCCGGGTGTCCAAGGACTCAAAACCCGCCCCTCCAAAAGAGGACAAAAAAAAAAAAGTAAACTTCAAAATCCCAAAGAAATCACGCACCAAAGTTCGGCCTAAAAAAGACCACAGAATTTGTATTTATTTTTTTTTTTTTTTGCTTATGCACACAAGCGCCGCACAAAAGAAGAAAGGGAAAAAAAGAAAGCCCCCAAAGACGGAATATTCTAAGGCGCAAAAAAAATATCCCAAAATAAAGATCTTAATCCTAAAAAATGTAATACCATTAGACAAGCTACCTAGGGTTAAAAAAAACAACTTTACTTATGATCGGACCCTGTACATAGGGGATTTATTTACAAATATACTATTAAAAAAAAAATATACTTATTTTAAATAAAAGCAAATTAGGGCCTTCAAAAAATAATAATAAACAGGTCTGTCAGCAAATTTCCCAAAAAAGTATTAAAATACGTTCAAATTTAATCAAATTTTTCCCGGGTTAACCGAACTGAGCCAAAAAAGGTCTAAGTGTAGTCAAACACATCAATCGCAAAAAAAATTATTTAAATAAAAAGTTGTTTATAACCAAAAAGTGTAGTGGCTGTACAAAAAAAAAAACAAATTTAACGTACTGATTAGTATGATCAACTAAATCATAACCAATTAGGTATCATCTACAAGAAAAAATTAAATTAGTGTTGTATCAAAAAAAAAAATAATGGTTAAGAAAAAAACTTTGTTTTCCAAAAACTGACAATAGTCTTAGGCACTTAAAGAATAAAAATTAAAATTAAAAAAGAAAAAAAAACAAAGACCGTATGTGCTAATTAACCAGTTTGGGCCCAAATTTTTTACGCAACCCCAGTTGGCGGTTGCCGTAATAAAAGGTCGAGGTGGATTAGGTGGCTTATTTGTCCTAATGAATCGCTTTTCCTACAGGGAATACCCAGGTAGCAGCCAGAGCCGTTGGGGTTAGAGCGCCACCTGTTTTTGGCCCCCAGGTTAGGAAAAGCGATTGTTCTTACACGAAAACAGGAAATCTCAAAAAAAAATAAAAAAAAAACACCCATACTTCTATTAATCGTAGCACCATAGAGTCTTTATTCACATTGTTAAGAGAATAGATTAATAACAACAAAAAATATGCTGGCCTCAAGCAGCGACCCCAAGACTATCGCCCATGTAGTCGGAGCCCTATGCCCAGCTCTACTTGGTTAACTAACAGCTGATCTGTCAGTCGCACAGTCGCTTTAACCCGATTTTTCTATTTCTTAAAACTAAGAAATATGATTCGATTTAATATTTATACTACTCAGAAAGGGTAACACATAAATTAATAATTAAATTAAGTTAAGAAGAGTAATGGTGTTATAGTTGGTATAAATAACAATATTGTAGTGTACCTCGTGTATACGTATAAACCCCCGGCGAACAGAGGTTATTAGTGATAAAATATAAAAGGGTTTTAAAACTATACGCACAAGTAAAAAATAGAATAGCCCTAGAAACTATATCAGCGTCCGAAAAGTAATTAGCAAGAAGTACCTGTGATGTTCAATCAAACCTGACTCGACGGGGTGACTCAGCACATCTGACAGGAATGGTGGTGATAGACCGCAGTACCGTTCTTTTAAGTTAACTGTCCCAGGAGTAATCCGGCGGAATGGAAAGTACAGCTTTTACAAGTACTGGGCCAGAGTGGGCGAGTGGACAGTTCCGAGAGGTGACCAGAAGTACAAAGGGAAAAAATAAAAGAAGAAAAAGGCAAAAAGATATTTATGTTGTACTTTTATATTTTCTTGATATATTTAAAAGCAATTAGTAATTAAAATTTAAAAAATTATTATATTTATGGGGTTTAGGATTAAATGGACTTATTTTAGATTTTATTTTAAAAATTAACTGTTTGAAAAGAGACTTTTTTAAAAAGTATAATAAAATTAGAATGAACGACTTACCAGAAGATGTTGGGTTGGCCTTTTTTTTTTTCTTTTTTTTTTAAAAAAACTCGAAAAAATATTAAAAAGTATTTTTTTCCAAAAAAACAAACCTCAAATTAGAGTAAGACTAGCCTAATTTGGGGTAACTATCTTTTTCTTTATAAATCCGTTAATAAAACGCTTCAAACTGTGTCAGCACTAAGCCAAGGCACGGCCCAAGTATCAAAGAAAGAATGAAAGAATGCCACGGCCCTTATAAAAAAAGGCCCCTTTTTAAGAATTTTTTTTTTTTTAAATTTTTTTATGAGGTACCAAAATGGGTTACTTGGTACAATCAGGTATTAACTTTTAGTACATTTCTGGCCTGCGCTGTCTTTCCCAAATTCTGACAGGTAAACAAATATAATTTTGATAAATTATTAATTTATTTAATAGTTTTTTAAAGAAATGAACAAGAAAACACAAAGGGGTACAACACCTTCGGCTTAATTTATTTAAAAAAGATTAGGCCTTTGAAAAAAAGAATATTTTTAAAAATGGGTTAATCAAAATCATTGTTTTGTTTTAGGTCAAGATGTAAGAAGATAATTTTAAGTTAATTGCTCAATGTATGTATAAGAGTTTGAGAATTAAAGAATGTGAATAAAGTTGACTTTTACCAAAAGAAATACATTTTTATTTTACCCAGGCAAACCAATTACATCACCAGACGGGTAAGCCTTTGATATTTTACCATCGAAGCTGTCTCTACTAGGAGGGGGAAAAACTAAACCGTAACATCTTGTCAAACATTGATAACAAGTTTCGGTTTATCAAAATGCTAAAAAAAAATTACCACTAAAGATATTTTAGTCAAGCAAGCTGACGATGACGCTAATGTACTTATCATAAAAATTGCAATTAATCAATTCAATCGAACTAATGTAGTTGTTGTTGTTAGTGAAGATGTTGACCTGTTATTATTACACTTGCATAGATAAGTTTCGTTACTTATCTTTTACAAAACTTACTCGAAATAAAAAAAAACGTGTGCAACTAACTTCTCTTTCTCCAACCTCGGCTTCTGCTCAACGACATTTTTGTCGCGTATATTATCAGGTTCAAGTGGGGCTTGGTAATCAACTGAAACCAGAAGAATGAGGTTGGAAGCTAATTGATAATGTATTGGAACCAATCCACACACTACTTCCACCTGTAGTCTAACTGTGTCGCCAAGATGGGTAAAATAATTTTTAATTTTTTGTTTTTTCTTCGTTTTCACCACTTAAGAGGAATAGTTATAGACATACTGTAATACTAAATTAACTCTATTTTTTATATCAACTTTATCCTTAAGGAAACTCGCTTTGCGCGTAAGTTTGTCAGTTTAAAATAGTTATTTGTTTAACCAGTTGGGTTTTCTAATTTTGGCATTTAAAGTGACACTTCTTAAAACTCATTGACGAAGTTAAATATCTTACTTTTCATCACCAGTCGCAAAAAATTTTACTTTTCGTAACTAGTTATGAAAACTAAGATATTTGTCAACATTAACGAGTCTTAAAACGTGTCACTTTAAATGTCAAAATTAGACAAAACATTTTTAAAAACTAGCTTATATATTGTACTAAAAAAAGAAGGTAAACTTAAAATTAAACAAACTCGTCAATTTTATAAAATATAAAATATATAAACATAAAAGCTTGTTACGAGATTAACCTGTGTAGATTAACAAGAATACAATATGTAATTTGATCTTGATATAGGTTATTCTAAGAAAAAAAATATTTTTTTTTAATTTTAAAATAGGTAAATCTCGCGACAAGATCATAGAAACTGCATAATATAATATATTGATGGGCCTAATTTAATTTATAGTTTCTTTCTTTTTTTTACATGTAAATTAAAGCTTGTTTACATTAATTTTTTTAGCCTTGATTTATGTTTTTCAGTTCGGTCTAAAATGTCTAAAAAACGCAGATGTTGCATTTCGAGCATTACATATGAGATATAATTTAATGGGCCTAAATTAAATTTTGGCCTCAGAAGTCTGCCAAAATATTTTGTACATGTAATTTTTCATGACTCTGTATAAAAAAATTTTCAAAATATAATTCTTACCGAGTCATAAATTATCGGATGTCCAAATAAGCAAGAACGCCGGCTGTATCTCGGAAACTATGTATCACACATCGTTGAGAAAAATTATTTTTAGTAAAAATGGCCCAGAGAGATTTCTAAAACTACCGCGAGATTGCGCAACCGCAACGGTAAATTAGAAAACCTATTTTTTCTCCCAAATAAGCTAGTATTAGGAACAATTTTAATAACATCAGCAAAAACTCTAACCAATTCTGCAACAGTTTGGCTAAAGACTTTTTGTTTTTTTTTTTTCAATAATAAGGGTGGAAGAAGATAACAAAGAATTCAACTTTTAAATAGCTCCATCTCCTACATCTTTTATCAAAAGTGGGTACTTGTTTAAAAGAAATTTTAAAACTCTTTTAAATGTCGTTCTGTTCGCTGTCGGCTAGTTTGTTGTTTACCGACTAAAGGGTGTTGTTTAAGAAAAACTCAATTATTTAGATTTTCTCGAGAAAGTTAAATACGACAAAATATTTTTTTATTGTACATTTAAAAGAGGACAAAAATACCTACAGTTTGGTAAAAACTACGTTTTAATATCTGCATTCGTTTTCAAGTTATTTTAAAATAATCCTTTTTATGATTAATAATATTGACAATTAATCAAAACTGTCTTGGTGACAGGGTAAAGAAATTATTACTGTAAAGAAAAACTTACTCAAAACTAATTAAAAGTTTGTATTCTATTAACTAAAAGACAGAATAGACAATCGAAAACATAAAAATGCTTTAATTTAGCCCGGGGAATTAAAAAAAATACGAAATATTTCACCCAGAAACGAGATGGGGTTTTTTTTGGTTGGTTCAGGAAGGTCCCGAAAACGACTCTAGTCTGGTTTATGCTGCCTTTTGGCCCAAAATTTTTCCAATTACAATTGACCATTATAGGAACCACGCAAACTGGGGAAAATCGCTCGGAAATCAATACTGGGGGTTTTTAGGCTACCAAATCCATTAGAAAACCCGGGGTGCTCGGGGGGGCCCTGTGGGGGTGCCGGGGGGGTAATTGGGGGAAAAGGGGAGCTTCCCAGAAAACCCCAAACTCTTTTTGGGGGGTTTTGGGGGGGTCCCGAACCGACCCATTAAAATTTCCCCCGGGGGGGGGGGGGTCCGGGGGGTTTTTTGGGGGGTCATTTGAATTTGGCACCCCCAAAACCCTGAGTAATGATTTTGGAGCGATTTTCTGGACGCTGCTCACAGAGCCATCCCAATTCTAATGTCAAACGTTTTCGGCGCCAAAAAAACCCCCGAGAAACATTTCCAAAAATTTTTTTCCAGTCTTCCTATAATGGTGCAAGTAATGATGAAATTTGGGAAAATGCATTTTCGGCCCAAAGGCATTTTTCAAAAATGTATGAACCATACTTCCTAGAGTAGTTTTTTGGGACCTTTTGAAAAAGAAAAAAAACCCCTCTCGATATCTGCTTAGAAAATTTCCGCTATTCGGGCGATTTTGATCTAAAGCCCTGGACTAACTGGTTGGTTGAAAATAAAAACAAGAAAAAAAATTGGAAAAAAGACATGACCTATTTAAAATTTCAGTTCCACTTTAGTTTTTAAATAAATAGTTAGCATGTTATATTTAAAATTCTTATTTTTTATGCAGAGTAGATCATAATAAGGCCACACCTTTTTAAAAACTAAATTTGAACTGACATTTTGTTCTCTATTGGATACAATACAAAGTTTAAATTATTCTTTTTTTTTTAATCTACAAATTTTCTTTTCTCTGTAAAAAAAAGGTGTTTAATTTAATTGTTAATATTATTTATTATTTGAAAAACAGGTTAAACGCGGTTTTCGCCAGGGCATAGATATTTTGTTCCTTTTTTAGATCTACAAATTATGTCGTTGTATTTAATTTTTGGGAAAAAAAAATTTTAAAAAAAATAAGTTTTCCTAAAAACAACGCCCCAGTTGGTGAACACCAGCGGCAAAAAAAAGGCAACATTTAAAAAAGTTTTAAGTTCTTTTTTTAAAGACTACCTCAAACCCTTTTCTTAATACAAGATGTGGGTGACAGAGCTATTTAAAAGTTGCACTATTTATCATCTTTTCCCACCCTTATTATTGAAAATATAACAAAAAGTTCTTAAACAAACTAATTTGGAATTGGTTGGAGTTTTTGCTGATGTTATTAAAACTGTACCCTATACTAGCTATTTTTGAAGAAAAAAGAGGTTTTTTAAATTTACCGTTGCGGTTACGTCATCTCGCGGTAGTTTTACAAACTTGCAAATAAAACTATTTCTTTTGACCATTCTTACTATAAATATTTTTCTCAACCTTTCCTTTTTAAAACCCCACATTCACAATGGGGAAAATTGTATGGAAAAAAACCAAAAAATTTTTAAAATATGGGATCATGGCGTTCCAAAAAAAGGGGCAAAAATTACTTTGTTCTTAAGCTTATTTAAATAAATTTAGGTTATCTGGTTAAAATCAAAAAAAAAAGTCCCATTAAAAGTTCCCCCAAAATCAAAAACCGCTAAATTTTTTTTTTTTTGCCCAACTGGAAAACTTCGTTTAATTCAAAAAAAAGGAAAACTATTCTAACGTCAAATGTCAAGGTCACGAACCGTCTGAACTACAATTCGGCCGACTGGGATGGTCTGGGATTTCTTTGCCAGCTACCCTTGGATCCACCGCTTTTTACTTTTCCCCTTTCCAAATATTAAAAAATTCCGAAAAATTCAACAGGCATTGAGACCTATATTCCCAACCAAAAGAACCCCATAACTTCAAATCCAAAAAACCTGGTTTTCTAAATCCGGGCAAAGGGAGACTTTTTAAAAAATTTAAGCCCAAAAAATTTCTTCAAAACCCCAGTCCCGAAAATCGAAAAATAGCATCGAAGCGAGAAATCAGTATAATCGGATATCTAGGAAAAAAACCGTTTTAACAATCGAAAAAAAGATAAAGTTCTCTTTTCCCCAAAGGGGTAAAGCTTTTTGGGCCTTTCCAAAAAAATTAGTCAGAACTTTTTCACAAATTTTTTCCCCCCCTAATCTCTGAAGATGGAATTGTCTCTACCCCAAAGGAAAAGCGAACTATTTCCCAAAAAATTTGCCCCAAATTTTACGCTTGATCCCCCAAATTTTTCCCCTTTAAAATTGTCCCGTTTCTCAAAAAAGTCCGAAAAATTTTTTTAAAATCAAACAGATCAATATTCTTTCTTCTCTTAATACTAAAAAACGTCGGGGCTGTGGCATCCAGCAATCGTCTTAAAAAATGTGCCCCCGAGCTTGCACCCATCTTAACTCGCCTCTTTTAATTCTTACCACACGGGCATTTTCCCGGGGAGTTGGAAAGCTGCAGGGGTAACCTGTCCCCAAAAAAAAGGTCAAAAGTCCCCGTTCAACTATAACCTATATCTCTTCTTTAGTTTTTGAAAGTAAGGAAAAATTCATTAATTCTCAAATCTTAAAGTATCGGGGAAAAAATAAGATCTTACTTGATAGACAATAGGGATTCCGTAAAGTAGATCTACAGTGATCTTCTTTTTTTTGTCTCACACAACTGGAACAAGTCCCGGTTTCGGGAATCCCAGATCGTTCTCTTGACATATCCAAATCTTTCGATCAGGTCTGGCATGATGGGCGTCTTAACAAACTTTCTTCTTCAGTTTCCCCCCAAGCTTTGCTTTGGCTTTCCATTTTCCTTTCTAATCACGTATATCAGTTAGTGTAGATGGTCTTCCCCCAGTTTTTACCAAATTAATGGGGGGGTGCCCGGGGCTCAGTGTATCTTCTTTGCCAAAAATCCCATTCATAGTTTTTGACGTTCCCTCCACTCTAGTATTCAATTTCTTAATCCACCATGTAATTCTGATTTCAAAAACCCAGGTCAATGGATATCTTTTCACAAGCCCTCAAACTTATCTTGGTTGGGGGGCCCAAAATCTTGTTTAGTTTAATGCCTTAGTCTGTTCGCTGTCGAAAAAAAAGTCTCTGCTAAACCCCTTTCATAGGAGGGCCAAGCCTGAAAACAAAGAGCGTTTAATCTTGTCGGCGTTACTTTTGAGAAAACCCTAACTGGCACAAACACATTTCATCCATGCTTCGGTCCTTCAAAAAAAGGGATTCCTCTTCCGACCAGAAAATATTTCTCTTCTTCCAATCTGTACACTCATATGTATCCCAAATTAGCCCCTTTTTAGAATATTGTTCTCATGTCGGGGAATGACACCCCTACAACACTTATTATTCTGGACTCCATTCAAAGAAGAGCCGTTCGTCTTAGTAATGTCCAACGCTCACAGAAAGGTTCCTTTTTTAGCCCCCCGTCGAGTGTAGGGGATCTGTCGCTCTTCATGGGTATTTTCACGTTCTGCCAAGGAATTGGCAGCATAATTCCTTCTCTGGCAACTCCCAACAGAGCAACACGTATACTTTTATGCACCCTTTTAAATTCAGTTAGAGAAGCCCTGAACTTCCTGCTTTTTATTCCTTCATCCCTAGAGGTCAAGCCCCCCACAGAAGTTTTTCCTTTCTCCCAATCTCCAAAAATTTAAATCCCGTGTGAACAAACTCCCCTCACCACACTGAAGACACCCACGGTACGTTAGTACTTAGGCATCACCTTCGTGGACTGTCCTAAGATAAAAAAAAAGTATGTCCCACACTTATAAAGAAACCTGTTTTTCCATTTCTGCGTTTACTAAACCAAACCTTATTTTTCTCCTTTTGAGCATTTTTTTTCTTAAAACAATACTAATGTCTTACCAAATATATTTAGGCTTCTCGCCAGACATGCAAGAATGGACCGCTTTGGTCTAGATCCCAAGGTAAATAGATAGGTTTACAACACCAGTTGACCCTTACGAACTTGCAGATCACCTTAAATAATATTAATAATTCTTGAAACAATACTAATGTCATTTATTAGGCATCCATAATTGGACAAAGCAGCATCAATACGATGAGATTAAAGCATCACATGATCAGATTAAAGCATCACAAAACCGTTTTGCCTATTTATACCTCTTAACTAAGTTATGTGATAAGTAGATAAACTGTCTAAAAGGTTTATAAAATATTTATGTAAATGCTATTTACCGATTTTAGGGTGCGCCAATAAACGTGGAACATCCTGTACAATATAAATAATAGACCTGTGAATTCCCACGGACTTCTTCATATGTCTTGCTGCGTTCGCAATTAGACACAATTGACCCGTTAACGGCTCTAACACCTTCTTTGAGAATTAAGCTATTTATCATTGGTGATTACTCATTAAGTTCCTATAGGAAGTCTATTTGTTTTGGATTAAGGATATGATTTTCGAATGTAAATATTTCTATATGATAAAAATGTGTACGTTTAGTTTTGCTTAAGAAATGGTAAATGATAAAAAATAAATTTTAGAAAGAATTTTGTCCTATACATGGGCATTGGGCGTCTCTATGTTGCGATAACGAAATAGAAAAACTTATTTATTTTTTTAATACAGCAAAAACGTCTTTCGTTATTATTATAAAAAACATATTTCATTACTCCATTAGTGTATATACCGGGTAGTGCGTCGCGAGCGGAACATAGGAAATCTCATGTAAATTTAAAGGGGGGTTTAAATTTTTTACATTTTACAGAAAAAAAGTAAGATAATTTGAAGAGACCAATCTGACAAACTTCGTGCCAAATTTCCCAAAAAAATTTAAATTTGCGAATCTTGAATTATTCAATTAAATGTAATTGCAAAATTACCAAATTTTCGTTCAGGTAAGCCCAAAAAGACATCAGCCACCAGCAAACAATTTGTTTAAGGCTTTGTCAAATGTGACGTACAGCCAAATACAAGGATTGTTTTTTTTTTTTCGTTTCATCAATGCCACAACCATTACATTCAAAGTAAAAGACACGATAGCATTATTATTTTATTAAACCTTTTATCTAATGTAACAACTAAGTTTTAAATAAGAACAATTATTACCATCGATCATTAAAAAGAAATTTTATCATACTGGAATTTACTTAAAACCCAAAAGATAGCAGTATCAAATATTTTCAATTTACTTTCCCATCGCCATCTGGTCCATTTTAACCATTAAACGTATTGTCAGAATTCGAGTCCAAAGCCATCGCAATAAATAATTGTAAATGTTTAACTGAAAATGAAAATAGATCCGAAAAGAGAGAACTGACTCTTAATATTTTATGAAGTGTGGAAAAATAAAATAAATAAAATACAATAATTTTTAAAAAATAATAAAGAACTACATAAAAACAAATTAATCAAATGTTCAAACAACCACCCATTAACAGCTAAACAATTTCCCAACCAATCATAATAATTTTTAACGTTCCAAGTTGATATTAAAATTTTTATTATATTCTAAGAAATAACGTTTTGTAGCGGTTTTAAGATTCTAAAATTTTTATTTTTTTATAAATACGAAGGAAGAAGTCATCATGTGAAAGATCAGGTGACCTGGCTGGCCAAAGTTTCCGGTACCGTAAAAAATTTTCCGTTAAACACATTTTCCAGATTTTTAACGGATGGAAAAGGGCGGGCAACCATCCATTTGGTACGAGATCATTTGAACTTCCCGAACAACTTTTCCAAAGGGGTCCAATTTGATTTTGCAATCAGTCCATTAGTTCAAAAAAAGGGTCCAATGATATGGTGTCCGATAATTCCCAAAAATAATTTTGTTTTTGGGAATTTTTGGTCCAGTAGAACAAAGGATGTTCTTTTTCTTGGCCAATACCGGCAATTTGAACATTTGGTTCATTTTTGAGGGTGAATGTACATTTATCGGTAAAACAAACAATTCTTAATTATATTTACTCTTTCCATCATTTCAAAACAAAATGCCATTCTTCGCTCTTCTTCTTTTTCTTGAGGCTCTTGATGTTTTTCTAATTTATACAAACAATATATATTTTTTTTAAGGGCGCAATACCATTGTATGATGTTTATTTACCTCTTGCCCAAGAACGCTCCTAGTAACCATTTTGTTTTCCTTCGCACTTATTAGAATATCAAGATATTTGTTTTTTTTTCTTCGGCCTATTTTCGGTATCCTGAGTTGAACATAAAAATTTTTTTAAATAGTTAAAAAGGGAGGGAATGGGCTTGGTGGGGAAATAAACTGAAAACATTTCAGATACTGCTCTAAAACTGATTCTCGCATAATGTCACTTAATTATGAATACTTTTTCGTCTATTGAATAATTCATATTTTTTTGTCAAACACTGACTGTCACTGATTTATTGACAATTTTCCATATGGCAGGGACAATATTTATTTTACTGGTGTCTGGTTTTCCCTGAACCGAAAATTTGGTAATTTTGCAATTAGATTTAATTGGATAATTCAAGATTCGCTTATTAATTATTTTTAAACTTGGCACAAGGGCTTGTCAGATTGGTCTCTTTAAAAAGTTATGTTACATTTTTTCTGTAAAACGTACAGAGGAGCCAATAATTACCCCTTAAAATTTACATGGGATTTCCTATGTTTCGCTCGGCGACGCACCACCCGGTAGATAGTTTAAAAATGGGTTCATCGATAATAATACTTTAAATGCTTATTTGGCTACTATTCTCATAGCTATTACAACCTAATATACTTTCAACCCTCTCTTTTTATGTAAGAGTGTATAAAGTGAGGTATAAGGTAAATAATTTAGTCTAGTTGAAAAGTGTGTTTCCTGCGAAAAATAGTTAAAAGGCTTCGAAAAAAATGAGCGATAGCTCATTCGACGCGGAATGCAAATCTGAGAAAGGCGTTTTGGGGATTTTTTTCTCTTCCATAACATGTTTACTTAATATCCAGTGATTTTTCTGTGTTGGATTTGTTTGATTTCACTTGTTTTATTGCTGTTTTATTGCATTATCATGCCTAGGGTTCGCAGATGCGCTAATTTCACTCAACTTTCGAAGTTTAAGAGGGGTCGGATAATCAGGTTACGTGAAGCCGGAGTTTCTTTTAAAGAAATCGCTAATCGGTTGAATTAAAACAAAGATTCTGTAATGAGATGTTGTCGAGCGTGGTTTCAAGACGTAGACGTACTGGACGCCAAAGACAAACTATAGAGCAACAGAATCGTTATTTGAGGCAACCAGTTTTTAGTGATCGATTTTCCAAAACTAAAGCAGTTGCGAACCAGCGATTTGATGTTGTCGGAAGGGCAATAACAATAAGGATAGTTTATCGCCCAATAAGGTCTTTTGGACTGTTTTTATACCTCTGACCCCACAGCATCGTCGGCAACGATTGGTGTGGAGTAGGGAAAGACTTAAATGAAATATGGACCAGAACTGAGTCGTGTTCCGCGATGAGTCCAGATTCTGTTTGGGCATACATGATGGCCGTGCAAGAGTGGGGAGGAGACGTGGTAAAATACGGAACGTTCAATTTTCCATTGAATGGCATATTCATTGCACTGTGACTATTATGGTATGGCGTGCCATTGCTTATGGCAGCAGGTACGATTAGTTTTCATTAAAGGTAGCATGACTGCCGCGTTATATTCACTTTTTCAGCAGGACAATGCACGACGTCATGTCGCATGTGTTAGTTTAGACTTTTTAGTAGCGTACAGTGTCAATCTGTTTTAGTGGCCTTCTCGATCTCCAGACTTTTCCCTTATCGAACATGTATGGGATATGATCGGAAGAAGGGCGCAAAATTCACCGCACCCTCCACAAACATTGAAGCCTCTACAGAACCGAATTTAGATGGCCTGGGATACAATACACCAAGAAGACTTCAATCACCTAATCCAATCAATTCCGCGACGACTTAACGAATGCGTAGAAAACAGAGGAGCTTCGACACATTATTAACATTAAGGTGGGATATCTCAGCTATTTATTTTTATTTATTAGTGGATTAGTTTAAAGGAGCAGCACTCCTACTCGGTGTCGCATTTTCTATGTCACTAAGTATATTTAAAAAATTAGAGTTTTTATGAAAATATAGTAAATTGCACCCCTTTTTTACTACAATAAAATTATTTAGTTAATCACTTAATTTTAATGTTATTCCAAATTAATTGGTCATAATTGACAAATAGGTTTTTTGCGAGAGGCCACCGCAAAAAACCAAGCCAAGAAGAGATACACATGATACATTTTTTATATTACCATGAACTATAGTCAATTCAAACCGGCACTGCTGCCTTAGCTCAGCGGGTTCAAATTCCATTTCTTTTACCTTAAAAAAAATCGTAAAAAATAGGTTTTTTAAATATAACTTAAAAACTATTAATTTTAGGAAAAAAAATGTATATAATCAAAATTGATGGCCTAATAAAACTAAGTCATTTTTTTAAAAAATTTTTTTGTAGCGCTTTTAGTTTTTGAGATATTAACGATTTAAATTTAAAATAAAAACGCAAATATTTTAAAAACCAAAAGAGTTACGAAAAAATGTAATAAACCAAATATATGCCTTTTAGTTAGCTTTATAAAAGGGGTCATTAACACCTTTTTAATATAATAAGATATAAGAGATATAAGGTTTGTTCCAACACGGCGAAAAACCGTCACCGACCGATCACGCTCATGCGCAGTGATTAAAGGGTTCCAACAGAGACGTGAGGGTTTTCGGCCCCGATCCTTTTATGTACCAACAAAACTTGGGATCGTTTATGTTTTAAGAACAGTATTCCGATACATGGCCTAAATTGAAAAGCTTGGGTTGACTTGCGCACTGAGCACTTGGCAGTGGATTTTTTGATTTTTAATAGCTGTTTTATTTTTTCTTCATATGTTACTGTAATTTAGCGACTAGCGTGCATCGTGTTTTAGCATTTCCTATTTCATCGCTTGTTTAATCATTCAAAAGCATTAATTTTTACACCTCCTAAGCTCATCATTAAATTTAATTATCTTTAAAGATGAGTAAAGATATTATAAGTGATATTTGCTAACTTTGATCACAGAAATAATAGGTAGAAAAGTAGAGTTATATTTTTAAAACCAAAAATTCAAAGACATTTGACCTTTTGATTTGACAGTTCGAAAACGATCCGCAAAGCGATCCAACGTTTGTTACTTTTCGTACTATCACAAAACTATTTTAAGTCCGCGCACGCGCACCAAAAAATAGTTCAAAAACGATTTTGAAACGATACCTGATACTTGTTGGAACAAACCTATAAGCAAAAAAGTTATTTTGGCCATTAAAAATTTGGCTAATAACATTTTTTTTTTAAAGTAAATATATCAGCTCCGATCCATCTAAAAATTAATTCAAAATGTTCATTTTGAATTAATTAAAAACAAACTAATACACATGTGCCTTTGAGGCAAGTGAGGATATTTTATATATTTTTTTGGTCCAATAATGGCCATTCAGGGTCTACTTAAAACTTAAACTAAAAAAGTTTAAGGTTATTTAATTGAAAAAATAAATAAATAAATAAATAAGTGCATCCTTTATCTGGTGTTATATACCTGGAGGATGCTTAACATTTCTCGATTTCTAAGCTACTATGTGTAAAGGCATCGTTTTTAAATATTTTCATTACCAAAAATATATAATATAATAATTTATACAAACAGTACCCCCTTCAGAAAGATCTAAAGAAAATTTTAATCATATTATCAACATAATTTTTTTTTATAGTTTATTTAGCATAAACCCTTTAAAACATGTCTTTTATTGGGCTATCTACCCATTTATTTACCACTTTAATAATCATATTAAAGTTTCAACACTAATTATTAACAACTGGAAAAAAACTATATAAAGTGCCACCAGGTAATCCCCCATTGCCTCGGGGCACATGTGTGTTAGTTTGTTTCATTCAACGAATATAACCTTTTAAATTAATTTTTAGATTAATCGGAGCTGGTATACTTACTTGTCCAAAAAATATTGTTATTAGCAAAATTTTTAATGGCTTACTAACAGACATATTTTTTGTTTATTACATTTTTTGTAACTCTTTTAGTTTTTGAGATATTTGCGTTTTTATTTCAAATTTAAATTTTTAATATCTTAAAAACTAAAAGGGCTTCAAAAAATGTTATACAGTGTGTCCCAAATTGGGCCTACATGTATTGGTAACTCGGGAACCATTAGAGCTACTACAGTGTTGGTTAAATTAGGAAAGTTTTAGACAATTTAATTGCAAAATTAAATCTGCTTTCAAATTTTATTTATTTTATGGTTTTGAGATAATTAAGAAAAACCAAAATGGTGCATTTTTAACTTTTGCTTTATCTCGCAAACTACCAATTTTACGGTTTTAAGATTACTACATTATTAGAACAGCTCTAGCTTTTTACACAAAATTGCAAAAAAAGGAACATTCATTTTCCCAGGCTTGCGCATGGCTTTCAAAAAATTATCGCTTCTTCTTTCCGTTTCGTATCTTCATCAAAGCATTTTTTTCCCTTGACACTAGTTGGTGCTTGAAAGGTGTTCAACTGAATTGCTTAGAGTTAAATTTGTGGGGTTTTCCCTTTTGCACTTTTTTCCTGTAGATCCGGTTGTTAACCGTTTCATCTTCATTTTCCCCTTTTCTTGAGATTGTTCCTTAAAAATAAAGAGCGTTCTTTTTTTATATTAAAAAAACTTAATAGGATTGTTATACCATAAGAAAGTTTCATTTCTATAAAAAAATTAGCTGGAAAGTAAAGGCCTAGTCACCCGTTTTAATTAATATAATATACAGCGTGTTAATTAAGTATGTACCTTAAATATAAGAATCGATTGTTTGAGTGATTTGAAGACAAAAAAAAAATCATTTGAACAATGGGGCCGCAAATCCTTAATTTTCAAGATACAGGGTATTAAAGTTTTTAAAGAAAAAGTTTGTTTTTTATTATACCTAACTCTGATACCATTTTAGTTATTCTTAAAGAAACATTCTCTAATAGACCTTGACATAGGGTACTGTTAAGTGGTAATTTTTTCTGGTATTTGGGGTATACACCTAATTAACACCCTGTATATTTAAGAATAATCAATACTTTTGAGTACCTTTTTTGCAGATGCCTACTACTCCAGAAGGATGGATGAAAATCGAAAAGAATTTGAAGAAGCTTGGAACTTTCCTCATTGCCTCGGCGCCATCGACGGAAAGCATGTGGTAGTTCAGTCTCCACAACATAGTGGCTCAGAATTCTACAACTATAAGGGCACTTGTAGTATTGTATTATTTGGAATAGCGGATGCTAATTATTGTTTTACTTATGTGGATGTGGGATGCCAGGGTAGAATTAGCGACGGAGGAGTTTTCCGAAATTCGACTTTTTTTCAAAAACTTTCTCAAAACAGCTAAATCTTCCACCAGATGCTCCACTGTCGGCAAAATGAACCTGTACCTTATACATTTGTAGGAGATGATGCATTTGCCTTAACAAAGACTATGATGAAGCCTTAACGGGATGTTTATAAGAAAGGAACCAAGGAGAGAATTTTAACTATCGACTCTCGCGGGCTCGGCGTATTATAGAAAATGTGTTTGGCATTATGTCAGCTGTTTTCAGGATACTTAGAAGGCCGATACTATTATCACCAGAAAAAGCTACAAACGTCGAAATTTGACTTGCGTCTTACTTCATAATTTTTTGAGAGAAGTAAGACTTCGAGGTCATTATATTCACCAATGAGTTCATTTGAGACCGAAACAGATGGCAAATTTCAAAGTGGATCATGGCGAAATGAAGCAGATTTTCTCACATCCATGTTTCCACTTCGTAAAGTGGCTACAAAGGAGGGAATTGATGCCAAAAAAGGAGAGATTCCTTCGCAGAATATTTTAAAACGTGTGGAGCAGTTCCATGGCAGGATAAATAAATCAGAATAAATAAAATCAATCTTTTAAATTTTTACACCTTAAAAAACTTAAAAGTATATGTGCCTAAGATTCTGAAATCACTTATTAAATATTTTTAAACAATTTATGGCAACCTTTACTAAAAGAAAACATTTTTCTGCATGTTCTATATTTAAAAAAATAAAAGCCATAAAAAAATTTAAAGGGGGCTGTAGAAGGAATATTGCCGAATGAACATAGAAGTTTAATAAATTCCTATTTTATTATTGTTTTAATTTGGAAAGTTATTGTTTATATTACTTAAAAATTATAAAATATGTTTAAAAAATATACGTTACAAATAAAGTTGTCATATAATTGCATTTTTTTTTAATGCATTACATTAATCTAGGAGGCCCAAAACGTGTATTTTCACAAAAATCTCATAGGATCATTGTTTTGCACGAATACAATACTTTCCTTTGCAAGGAAAGTAAAAATGGCGTCTCAGGAAAATCTAAAAAATCGAGCGGCATGCAATGACATACATGATAATCTTTAAAATTAAAAAATACCTTAAATTTTTTAGTCATGTTTTATTTAGTAAAGTAGTTAGGTACTTACATCATAATTTCTTGTTTCTCTTGGAGCATATACGGATCGTAGAAATTTTGCCATTTGCTCGTAAGCAAACCAGTCTGGCTTATAAATGTCATCAGCACTGGATCCTGTCTTCATGGTGGCCTTTACTTTAGCGTGTAATTTTCGGAAAGTGCCCATTAGTGAATCCTTTTTTTTAGTTCGCCGATTGTGCAATTAAGACTAAATTTTTGTTGTATTCGTATCCATGCATCATGGACAATATTTCGGTCTTTATGATTCTCCTCCTTTGGGTTCCATATTACCCGTTCTTCTTCATAAAGATTTAAAAATTCTAAAATTTCTTCCTTTGACCACGACATCGCTTCTGACTTAACACTCGAGCTTTTTAAATCGGCAAAATACCATAGAAACGTCCTGGCTTTCCACTCGCAAAATTCTTACCTGGATTAACCTTGACAAAACCAAAATGAAAAACTACAGCGACAAAAATATAGGCAGAATAAAAATAGGAATAGACACAAAAAATACTTAAAATTACGACCTATTCGCATCGTTCCTCCACAGTGTCCGCCATTTCTAAACAAGGAGTTGGGTTCTAATGGTATTCCAACATTTAATGCGGCAGCTCCCTCCACTTGCACTCAATATAGTCAAATAGAAAACCATTCCTCAGTACTTGAGAAAATTGAAGAAAATTAAATATTATTTCATACCATAACTGCACATTTAATATAAATAATTATAACAAATAAATAAGAAAAAAATTAAGAAATTGAATATTAGAGTGGGAGGGTACTATCGTCAGCAAAACTATGGACAGGATTGGTTGTGGAAGAAAGAAGATCGTTGAGGGAAGAAAAAACAGAGTTGGCGCCAGTATGAGCCCTGGGGCACCCCAGCATTAATATGGTAGAAGCTGGAAAAAGACCACCACAATAACCGATATAGGGATTAGAAAGGAAACTGGAGAGCCAAGAACAAAGTTTAAGGAGGACCGGGGAAGGAAGTTTATTAAGAAGTCCAGCATGCCAGACCTGGCGAAAGTTTTGGGATTTCAAGAGCAAGATCTGGGATTCACCAAAAAACCCAAAGGGACTTGTTCCAGGGGGAGAAAAAGGAAGAAGATCGGCAGTGGATTTTTTGTGACGGAATCCATACCGTCATGAAAAATTTTTTGGTTTTTTCCAAGTATTCAAGTTTTGGGGAAATTAATAAATTTTACCGACTATTGACGGGATAGGACACGCCGCCTAAAAAAGCGCCAGCCACCCGTCCCACGGCGGTTTACAATCCGGGCGTGCCCTCCCACGCCGGTGTAACCAACTTGACAATCGCCGCCCCACCCTGTCACACGACGTGTTGCGCGACGGTTTACACTCCGGCGTGGCACTTCACGCCGTAAACCTAATATTACCTTAAACTGATAATAATTAAACACAACTGTAAAACAAAAATGTATCAGTAAACAAGAAAATAAAATCACAGTACATGTCTTCCTCCATTTTCCACACATTTCTTGCCTTCTAACCTTGCAGGTTACTCGGCGTAACGTGTTTCGGTTAATGAAAGCAAACACATCCCGTACCCTGTGTTCTAGTTCCAGCCTAGTTTCGGGCGGAGAAAACTCGTACACCTCATTTTTTGCGTGCCCCATAGGTAAAAATCAGGGGGTGTGATGTCCGGTGATTAGCTGGCCAAGCATTTGGCCCATTATTAGAGATTATGTTGTCATTAAAGGTATTTCTAAGGACCTCCATCACCACCCTGGTACTGTGCGCTGGACATCTGTCTTGCTGGAACCACAAATTATTCATTTCATTTGGCGGAACTGTATCCTGTAACTCCGCTCAGAGTTTCTTCAAAAATAAATGGTCCAATTAAACGGTTGTCTAAAACAGAAAAATAAATGTTTTATTTAATTGTGAGACGTAAATTAAAGGTGCATTTTAAATTACCTATGATGCCACACCAGACATTAAAGCCAAACCTTGTTTGTAGCCGTCTTTCTTCTAAATTATGTGGATTTTCTGTATCTCAGCAGTGATAATTGTGACTATTTAAAATTCCACAATTTGTAAACCGGGTTTCGTCTGTCCAGAGAACCTTGGATTGAAAATTGGATATCTGATGACATTTAGTAATTAACCATTGACTAAAGGTGATTCGTCTATTGAAATCATTCCCCTGAAGACCCTGTACAATACGTGGTTTGTATGGATAAAAATGGTGTTTTTTTAAAGACCGATGAACAGATGACTTAGGAATTGTTGTCTATTCTTCCACTTTTCTAACCAATGTTGTGGGATCATCTCTAACGTTTTCCATTATAATCGTCTCTCTTGCTTCATTATTTTTTGTATAAGTTGTGGGATTCGGTTCAAGATCCATAGCTAACAGTTCGTTAAAATGACTTTAGGTTAGGTTGTTGCGCTCCGGAAATTATTCTTCGTATGCAAGTTGCAACTTCTGTATTTTAGATTTAAAATAAATTTCTAGCATATCCACTTTTTATCATTGAATAATTGAGCCATTGTGTAAATACTTAAAATAATCAAAACTTAATTTTTGTTGAAGGCGTTTCTAAACGAGAAGTAAGATCACGCTAATTTTGACATTTACATTATTTAAATTATAAGATCGATCATTTGTTTTTAAGAAACGGCGGCCATTACGCAGTGTAGTCTAAGCTCCTACTATCAAATAAACAAAAATTATCGTTTTTAGAGCTTAAGCAATCTAAAAACATAGACTTGTGATACATCAATGAAAAGCTCTTGAAGAGCTCTTTTCAAAAATGTAAAAATCCAATATGGCGTCCGTATGAAAATTCAAAGTTTGGGTAAATATCTCAAAAACAAATAAAGTTAGAAAAATATTTTACTTAAATTAAATTCTTCTTAAAAAAGTGTTCTAATAATGTAGTAATCTTAAAACTGTAAAATTGTAGTTTGCGAGTACAGGCAAAAGTTAAAAATGCATCATTTTGGTTTTTCTTAATTATCTCAAAACATAAAAGATAAATAAAATCTGAAAGCAGATTTAATTTTGCAATTAAATTGTCTAAAACTTTCCAAATTTAACCAACACTGTAGCTCTAATGGTTTCCGAGTTACCAATACATGTAGGCCCAATTTGGGACACACTGTATAAAAAACTGACGTGGTTTCATTGAGCCATCAATTTTAAATATATTTTTATTATATTTTTTTCCTAAAATCAATAGTTTTCGAGTTATAATAAAAAAACCGATTTTTTACGATTTTTTTTTAAGGTAAAAACAATGGAATTCGAACCCCCTGAGCTGAGGCAGCAGTGCGGCTTTAAATTGACTATAGTTCATAGTAATAATAAAAAAATGTTTCATGCGTATTTCTTATAGGCTTAGATTTTTGCGGTGGCCTCTCGGACTATATGACCTTTTACTAGAGACTACAATGCGTAGTCAAAAAAACACAAGAACAAAAAATTCTACCTTTAGAAATACCACTCTTATCAATAAATAGCCTACAGCTTTCTATTAGAAACTACAATGCGTAGTTAAAAAAAATAAGGATTTTTAAATTGGATTAAACCAAAGCATATATTAAAAAAACCAGAACGTCTTACTTTTTAAAACTATGCGATAATTATTAAATGTAGTGTGTATCTAAACGATTCGATCTATTTTTTGATAACCTTAGGGCTGGCAATTACCACTCTCTTGTGTTTAATTGCGAGAAACGTCATATATAATTATGATGTTGGGTATAAAGTTTCTCTTAATGCGTTCCTTCAAAACATAAAGGATTTTTGACAAGGAAAAATGACCTGGTAGACCATCTTTTAGAATTGTTTTTTAAGATAATTAATATGTTTTTAAAGATGAACTTGTTCTCACACATTAGAAGAGGTTTTGTTTATCAATTTTCGGTTGAATTGAGTAATTATATACACGAATGGTTACTTTAGGTAGTTTGAAATGATTTAATAGAATTGTTTGGAAGGTTGACGTTTTGCCTTGGTTTCGACGTGTGAAATAAATAAATAAATGCTGTTGTTTGTATTGGAGTTAATGATATAATCAATAAAAACATTTGCCCCAAGGAAGTAACATTGGATTTACATATCGCACGCAATATTTTCTGTTGAAATTAACAAAAATTTAGTTTTTTTTTTGTAAAATACTCATATGTTTTTATTTTTTAAGTGGATATAATTTGGCTATTAAAGGGTTTTTACATATTAAATACAAAAATATATAACACGAAATTTTTGTCTATCAAAATTTAAGTAGGCGATATTGGGCGCTGTAAAAAAAATTACTGACATTTGGAAAAAGGCGCCTTCATTTTAAAATGACATCTATTAGTTGTTAGGACTTACAATACAGACTTGGTGTTCTGTTTTTACGTATTTCTAATGGCAACTAAAACCACAGATCAACTAAATTGCTGCTGAATTCAACTAAAACTGGCCATTTTTTTGATAAATTTTAAATTGTTACTACTCTTCAAAAATAAATAAAATAAGAAAATAAGATGCGATTTTCACCGTTTTGGAGAAAGATACCAATTCCAATTTTTTAAAGGTTTTTTCCATTTTTATTTTAGAAGGTATAAAAGAAGAATCCTATTTGCTTACAAAAGCAACGATTTACAAAAAAAATAAAATATATGTGCTACTCAGTAGTCAATTCCAAAAAAACCATTTGATTTTTATATTTGCTTTGTTTTTAAAGATATATTTTTCTTTTCAAAAATTTATACTTTTTAAATATTACAGTCTCTGTATTTTACGGTTTATTGCAGCGGTTAAAATACCCTTTTAATTGTCATCTAAAGTTTTATTTTAGAAAAATTAATTTACGCGTCAGTAGCGCCGCAAAAACCATTAAATTTTATTTCGGTAAATAATCACTTCTTAAAGTTTTCGTAAGTGTAATCAAGATTTTATTTTTTAAGAACTTTTAGAAATTGTGAACATTTATCCAGTAACAGATTTTTAATTAAAAAAAAAAAGATATCAATGGTGTAATGTGACTATTTTCTAGAAGCTTTATTTTACTTGCCAGAGGATCATTGCCTTGCCACGGTGATTTGTTATGCACGCTATTCTAGTGCATTTATTGCGGGGTTTAGAGGGGTCAATCGAACTAGAGGGGGTATTTTGGTTTAGGAAATTAAAAAAATCGAAAAACTTTTTTTTCACATTTCGATAGGTTATTTAAGAATATCTTTTAAAAGGATTTTTTAAAATTCGAATTGTTTTAAAAGTTATATCTAAAGTTGTTGTTTGGCGCAATAAATCTAAAATCGAAAGTTCTAAGTTTCGAGCCTCAAGTGCTCCAAAAGAAGAAAGAAGTGGTAGTCTTTCAAGGAAAAATTCGTTAAGTATTCAATTTGAGGTAAAAGGCCCGATATATGCCGTCGGAATCGCTGTTTAAAGAAATGTAAGTAATAGGTACTGTTCTATCTCTTATATTACCTAAAACTTAACCTAAAACTTTAAACACATTTTTCTCAAAACTTCTTTTTTCGAAACGGTGTGCATCATTCTCAGATTCTACTCGATGGATTTACTTGAAATTTGGTACAGAGCTGCTTTATACAGGGTGATTCCTAAGTTGAAACTTTTTTGTGACTGTGTATAAAACTCGTTAAAATAGCAACTTTTTTTTTCAAAAACTCAAAAATAACAAAGCTACATAAATGTATTTGAAAGTGTGTCTAGTGTGGGCCTGGGCATAAAAAGATAGTGTAGTTCTTATTTACGCCTGTTTTTGTCGTGTTAATCACGCAGTTTGAGTCAGTAGTATTGCATTAACCAGACGAGGCGAGGATTAATTTTAATTTAAATTCATTGTTAAATCGCGGAAATGGCACAATCCAAAAACAATGAATACGTGAATATGTTCCTCATTTATGGAGAGTCTTGTTAATCTGCAAACGTTGCTTCGAGATTGTACGCGCGACGGTTTCCCTTGCGGGCTCATTCTGGACCCAAGTACTCGGGTAATTGCTAGTCAGGTCGGTTTAAGTTAAAAAAAGTGTAGACAACAGTGCGGGAAAATCACGTTCAACGTGTGCAAGCACTACAGCCCAAAGATTTCTTGGGCGGTGACAACTTACTTAAGAGAGGTCCGTATTCGACACACTAAATGAATGTAACTTCCTTATTTTTTAGTATTTTGGAAAAAGTTATTTTAAAAAGTTGTTTATTTTAATGAGTTCTATATACAGATAAAAAGAAGCGTTAACTTAGGAATCACCCTTTATATTATAGTTTTGCACTACAAAGAGTTAAAAAAAACTTTTTTTATATTTTTAAAAAATTTCGAAAGGGCAAAAAGACAGGGAGAACACATTACTTATTTTTTAAATTGCCGCCATTTTGCGAAAAAAAAATTCTAAAGACTCTTCGTAGTGTTTCAATGGTTTTTGGGCTGTTAGGCTGGCGTCGATTGTCTGGTGGACTTGACGTTTCGCCAACACGAGCGGTTGGGGTCTTCAGAAGTTGCTTCCTGGTTAACAGTATGCGAACTACTGGGCTTTGCGCGGTCGTAGCTCGTATTTATACGTTCGGGAGGCAGAGGCAGAAAATCCAAACATACAGATCGCTATCTACATAGGGATTCCAACCACCACCCATGTCATAAATATGGAGTCATTAAAACTTTAACCGAAAGGGCAAGAAGAATTTGCGAATCCGAGGCGCTAAACGCAGAACTGACACATATTCATAACGCTTTAAGGGCCAATGGTTATTCAGACCGAGAAATCAAAAGATCAATGAAAACAACGAATACCAGACCCATGGAGAACAAACAACTCCAGCCAGTGGCAAAAGCATTTCTGCCCTTTATTCCGAGGGTTACGGACAGGATTGGTCGATTGTTACAAAAGAAAAATGTAAAAACAATATTCAAACCAACGAGGAAAATCAAAGAATGCCTTCGATCGGCCAAAGACAAAAGAGATCCACTTGCATCTTCAGGAATTTATCGCATTCCGTGCACATGTGGAAGCGTGTACATAGGAACGACAAAACGCTCGATCAACACCAGGATTAAAGAGCATAAAGCCAACTGTCGTCTAGAGCAGACAGACAAATCCGCCGTAGCAGAACATACCCTTACAACGGACCATCGAATAAAGTTGAGGAGACCCAAGTACTCGCGACCACTTTGGCATACCACTTCAGACTCTATAGAGAAGCCATAGAGATAGAAAAGCATAGCAACAACTTTAATAAGAAGGAGGAAGTAGTTAAGATCAACAAAACATGGATCCCCATAATTAAGGGTACGAGAATTGCACCCTTTGCTAACAAAGCCGACCGGAACCGATTGGAACCGAAAGTAACCGAAGCCCCGCCCACTGCCTCCCGAACGTATAAATACGAGCTACGACCGCGCAAAGCCCAGTAGTTCGCATACTGTCAACCAGGAAGCAACTTCTGAAGATGCCAACCGCTCGTGTTGGCAAAACGTCAAGTCAACCAGACAATCGACGCCGGCCTAACAGCCCAAAAACCATTGAAACATTAGACAATGGTTGCGAAAGCCTTTCACAGTTTACTCTTCGTAGTGCTGTAACTACATCCTTCTTATTAAAGAATAAAAAAAATCAGATTACTGGAAGGACTGAAATCCTGCACACCAGAACACACCATTTTTCTGAGTCACCCACTTAGCCGGCCTGCAGTTTTCTGAATTTTTACTTTTTTTATTATTATAAATGTTTTATACTCTTAAAATTTTAAAAAATAACTAGTAAATATATTTATTGGTTTTTTATAGCGTCCGAAAAAACCACCATAATATCCCCTTAACAAGCTCAGTTTCTATACCCCGGGATCAGGACCGAAGCGGTCCCATTGTATAAGAAATTTTTGGCGTATACCCAAGAATTAAAAAAAAACTTTGTACTCTTATTTTTATATAAAAATCTTTTTTAAAAACTCTGCAATTTGTCTAATTGTTTATGTAAACAAGTGGCTTGGTTTTAAAGAGTTTTCCAGTCATTTTATCTTTTGCTCTGAAGACCAACACTGATTACCTGGAAATTGCGATTTTTATTTTGTTCTTTTAGAATTATTTAAAAAGTAAAGTTTATGTGAACCACCCTAAGACTATTTAGGAATTGAAGGAAAAATTAGACAAAATAATTTTAAAAATTAGCCAAAAGTAATTAAAAATGTTTTATTTACAACCATGCATGTAATAATGACATTTCACCTATCTTTGAAAGGTGGAAAGTTGACGTTTTTGACTTCTACTTTCCACCCGGGTGGAAAGTGTTTTTGTTTTTGTAATTTCATTGAATATTGATATTTCAAAATGGTATAGTGACACACGAACATACGCATTCTAATAATAATAATAATATTCTCGAATTTCTGGTGGAGTAGCAGCAAACTCAAATTCCTTATCTGATAACATTTTTTTTTTGGATTTGCGAAATTAAAACAAATTACTATTCAAATTTAAAGCGTCTATTTTACACTGTATGTATTGACACTTTGACAACCCGTTACCATGAAAACGATACAAATTGCGAAGCACCGCCGCCTAATAAAATTATTACCGGATCAATTTTTATAATTTCTATTTAAAATACTAGGAAATGAATAAAGTGGTTGAAAATAAAATAGTATACAAACCTCGGTGGAAAGTTTCATTTCTGTCTCAAGAAGTATAGTAGACCGAGGAATAGCCAACGCATCTCTCGACAGAAATGAAACACTTTCCACCTGGGTATGTAATATACTATTCCAAAATTTCGTCAAACGGCTTTGCAGATGCCCATAGAGCCACGGTGGCTGTTTCACAGACTTTGCTACTTAAAAACCAAAATACCTATTTGCAGGCTTTCTGAGACAGACTTATTTTCTGTAGGTGAGTTAATCCAATTAAATATCTAAGAAGAATCAAGTTTTACCTTGAATTTAAGGTCTTGAACAAACAAACAAACTAAAGCGAAATTTACATTTACAAGTACCGGATTTCAAATTCCTTCATTATTCATTATCAGTCTGAGAAAGGAAACTTGGATCCCAGTACTTGTAAATCTAAATTTTCCTCAACATTTACGTATTTAAAAAATTATTAAATAACTAGTAACAATTTGGTCATAAAAAAAATAAAGAAAGAAAACAGAATATATCAAAAAATATATAAAATCATTTTTAAAATAATTGAGAATATTTGGAAAGACCCTGTATAGAAAGGCAATTTAATCTTACCAATGCGTTACCAAAAAGAACCTGTAAACTGTACCGTAGAAAAATGCTTATGACTAAACAACCCATTGTTCTAAGGTAACTTGGTAACCCACATTTAAATACAACACCAATTTTTTAACATGTTTGGGTCACGCGTAGGTTATAAGTTGAAAGGTGCTGTCCAAAATAAGAACATAATAATTATGCAGTCAGTTAAAACCTACAAGGTGACAACGAATTTAATAACAATGTCTTGGTTCCTAACTAATAAATTTTCACTTGTGAATTAATTAACTCTATTACCATTAAGGGCGTGGATATGGAGAAGTGTGGAAGGGGTTATTATATATAGTAAAAGCTTTTTATTCGTAGGGTATACAGGGTGTCTCACGGTGACCGTCCATTAGAATATTTCAGAGACTACTTCGATTTAAATTTTGAAAATTTGGGATGTCGGGTTTTCTGGCATGTCCTCCTCAAATAAAATAATGGCGTGCATGTAGCGCTTCCGGTTATACCAGAAGTAGCAATCAACTCGCTTATTTTAAATGGAACACCCTGTATATTATATTTTTTTGCGTTCCCTTCTTCATTCTAAACAACTTTTATTAAAAGTTTTTTCCCTACTCTATCGGTTTCTGAGCAGAAAAATGTTTTTCTCAAATTTTCACGTTTAACATGATGTCTCCTAAAATTAAATATCTTTTTTAAAATAAAACAGTTTTATTAATTTTTGGCAAGAAGGCCATGATAAACAAATTTTACCAAAGCCAGTAACCTCAAATGAAGATAACTAAAATTAAATATCTTAAAAAATAGTAATAAACAATACGTAATATTGTGTAGCACTAGTCGTTCACTCCTAAGCACTTTTGAGTATTGGACATAACGGCTTCTGTAGTAGCGCTCGCTATTTCAGCTGGATCAAGTGGGTCGAAGGCTCTTCTTATTCCGGCTACTACTTTTTTTTCTGAGAATCGACGGGGGTAGAGTAAATTTTCTGCTTTATTGTTCCCCAAAGATAAAAGTATAACGGTGTCAAGTCAGGACTCCTTGGTGACCAATTCCACGGTCCTAGGCGTCTAATCCATCGATCTTTAAACATCGTATAATATTTGGTTTATGACATTTTCGCAATGTGGCGGAGCGCCGTCCAGTTGATACCAACAATCTCTTCTAGCCAAAGGCAGATTATCAACAAAGTCTGTTACAACCGTTTGTAAAATATCCATGTATCTTTCTCTATTCAAACTACCCTCATAAATATGATAGCGTACTTGGTCATGCATAATTAAGGCAAATACATTTACACTGAATCTGTTTTGAAAATTTCGTTCTCGAATGAAATGCTCCAGAAATGAGAATTATGTCTATTAAAAATACCTTCTCTTGTGAATTTTGATTCGTCTGTCCATATAATTTTGCGTAAAAATTCCGAATCTTCTTGTGTTCGTATTCGTCGATGAAGAGCATGAAGAACGTTGAATTTATAAGGGTGCATGCCATGTTCTGCTAAAATTCTTTGAATAGATGCTCGTGAAACTTCTAAGTCGTCTTCTGCCGCACGAGTAGAGGCTTCGGGATTAACATGATAATAGGCCAATACGTTGATAATGTTATCTTCATTTGAGGTTACTGGCTTTGGTAAAATTCTTACTGCATTAATTGTTCCATAATTTAGATGATTTCTCATAATATTTCAAAATTTTGTTCTGTTCATTGGTGTTAAATTTGGATATCTCTCGTTGAAAACTCTGCATGTACGACTGATAATTCTGTTACACTCGCCATGAATAAAAAATAAATTTAATATGTCAGCATTTGTATACGCATTATTTTTCATTTTTTTACAATATTTTTCTGGAATGAACTTCGTATCAAAACGTTGACAATCAACTAATTATAACAAAATGACAACGCGTCCCTAGATACATCGTATTACTTTGTTTATCATGGCCTTTTTGCCAAAAATTAATAAAACTGCTTGATATTAAGAGGATTTTGCAAAAAACCGTAAATAAGTTTAAAACTGTTCTAGTTAGGTATAGGGTCACCCTATATGGAAAGATAGGAAATATTCTCGCCTATCCATTAAACAAATCAGCAATGTGGTATCGTATTTAAAAAAATGAAGTTTTTTACGTTTTTTCATAAAGATAAAAAGTCGTTACTTTTTCTCTCCTCTGTATCTAAAATTTCAATTTCTGACATGCCGTTATCGAGCACAATAATATCAAATTCCATAACCGGAATTTCGAGTTTTACTGTTTTATTTTAAAAAAGAGATTTAATTTTAGGAGACATCATTTAAACGTGAAAATTTGAAAAAAAATTTTTTGCTCAGAAACCGATAGAGTAGGGAAAGAATACTTTTTATAAAAGTTGTTTAGAATGAAGAAGGGAACGCAAAAAATATAATATACAGGGTGTTCCATTTAATAAGCGAGTTGATTGCTACTTCCGGTATAACCGGAAGCGCTACATGCACGCCATTATTTTATTTGAGGAGGACATGCCCGAAAACCCGACATCCCAAATTTTCAAAATTCAAATCGAAGTGTTCTCTGAAATATTCTAATGGACCGTCAGACACCCTGTATGTTCCGTAAATATGCCGCGAATACAGAAATATAGAATGGTTATTTATATGAGATACGTTCCTAGGTGACAAAATTAAAAAGAACTATATAAAAAAATAAATTTAATTAAAGTTTTTGACCATATTGATTAATTATTATCTATAGGCTTAGGCTATGGTTAAAAGAATTTTGTAATTTTTTCTTGCTTTTTAATTTTCAAAATCTCCTTTAATTCAGACTGATATTCAGCAGCGGCATTAGCAATTTGCCTCTTAAAAATAAGACTTCGTTCTATAAATGGATCAATTTTTATGAAGAAATCACAAAACTAATTTGTCATTCTTAAACCTTCACTGAGATTTTTCATAATACATTTTTACGTTTTCCGTGCTTGTTAAAGCCTCTTCTTCAATGGGCTGTAAATTTAACATTTCCTCCAAGTCGGTTTCAGTAAAATCTTCATATTGCGATTCAAGCAAGTTCCGGATTTAAAAAAAGGTGGAAAGGGAACTACAAGCAGAGCTGTCAAAGTACTCTTAAATATTACTTCAAGTACAAGTACCAGGTTTTTGATTTTTTAAAAATTACTTCAAGTACAAGTACCAAGTATTCATTAAAATGAACTTGCATTTTCAAGTAAATTGAAAAAGTATTTGAAGTACCACCCAAATATTTTACTTGAAGTAAATCCAAGTACTTGAAGTAAATTAAAGTACTTAAAGTAAAACAAAGTACTTAAAGTAAAACAAAGTACTTAAAGTAAAACAAAGTACTTAAAGTAAAACAAAGTACTTGAAGTACACCAAGGTACTTGAAGTAAACCAAAGTACTTGAAGTACATAAAAGTACTTGAAGTAATTAAAAGTACTTCAAGTAAAACAAATTATACTTGAGTAGTATTTTTTGTAAGGAAGTTAGAGGGTTTATTCCTCGAAACTGGGTTTTCCAACAACTCAACAAGCTTTAAGGACTGAGCGCTACGTCATTGGAAAGTAGGCCAGTCGGTAAAAACTATAGTTAGGAAAACAAGTAGGGTTGCTAAGTGTCCCGTTTTAAGTCGGGATCTTATACATCCTATGTCCGAAATAATGTAAAATTTTGAATGTAAATTTATGGCAACAGGCCTACAATGCCGTACTCGGGTGAGCGCTTGGGCCTTAAACTATCATAGGAAATATTGGTTTTTTCCAAAATGGGTTTTTCCCTGTGGTTGCCAACGGGTTGGCGTTGGCACCCGTTGGCATCCGATACATCTGTCAAAAGCGGGTGTTTTTATATGAGTGCCTACAGCAGGTTGGCACCCAAAACCTATTCTTGGGAAATATTTTAATTTCCCATTAACACAAAATCAAGTTAGAACAATCTAACTTCAATTTTAATGTCATTTCCATTTTATTTTTTTTTTATTTTCACGTTGACACAAGACCGATTTAAAGAACAAAAAGTCTAATTTTCAGTAATAGTTACACTTGTCTTGCTGTTGGATCCAATTCAAATGAGCGCTGTAATACAGTACAATAGAAACAGCAGCGGTTGCGCGTATTTCTTGTTTTAACTTGTTTGTACGATTATCTAAGGCGTGTAAATTCGAGTACTTGGTTGATTTTTTACTTCAAGTACTTTTTATTTACTTGAAGTACTTTATTTACTTAAAGTACTTTTTTTACTTGAAGTACTTTTTTACTTCAAGTACATCGTAATACTTCAAGTACTTAAATAAATACTTTAAGTAATTTACTTGGTCAAATCAAGTAAAAATCCAAGTATCTCTATAAAAACTAATCAAGTACAAGTACAAGTACCTCCTAATAAAAAGTACTTAAAGTAAAATACTTGAAGTACAAAAAAGTACTTCAATTAAAATTTTACTTAAAGTACTTCAAGTTTTGACAGCTCTGACTACAAGTAAATGTAAACTAATTATTGAACCACCAGGCATCTTTTATTTTTTTAAGATGTTATACCAAGTCAGACTTTTCAAATTACCATCAAAGGAAGTGATTTGAATTACTGACAGCTGCAGGGATCGACTAGCTGTGACACTCATGAACCCATTTTTTACACCCTGCATTAATACCAATTTATTTGCTCTGGTAAATAGTAAATATTGACTATGGGCTAATAATTTATTAATAAGTTTGACTGCGGTTAATTAAATAGAAAAAAGATCTAAAAATTACAAAAAACATCATCTTGAAGTAAACTCAGTATGTCATCTAATCAATTTATACGATAAATAGCCTTTTGAATACTGTAAATAATGTCAAGATATTTTCATGCTTTTTATTGCACATTTTAAAAATTACCTATTTATCGAATTCTTCGTAACTGATTCCGACTAAACTAATTAGGAAGTCAAAACAGTTGTTAAAAATTACGTATGCGTCCTGTATACGGAGTACTCCCAACTTTGATAATACAGGATATGCACCGAATTTATTTTCATTTTATTTGTTTGTTTTCAAAACTTATATCGTATGCAAGAAGAGTAACCAAAAATCGCCGGATGTCTGACGAACTGAACTTAGTAGTCCCATATTGGTTTGTATTGTAATACAAATATCCTGATAAGACACTGATGACTGGTTTGTTATACAGGGATTGGCAGGTTTATTGCACCATTTAAAATATTTTCTATTTTATTTTATTTACAACTGTAAGTAGCTATTTACCACACTTATTTTAGTATCGGTAGTAACAATTTACTTGTTGTTCTGGATCAAACATTTTTTGTTATTAAATAAAAATTATTTCCTAATTTTTTTGTTTATTGTTTTAGTAACAACCAATAACATTTTGAAATAATACTTTATATTAAACATCCACGGCCCTTTTTAGAAAAAAAAGTCAATATGTCATCCATTTTATTAAATTTAAGAGATAAAATAAGGCAGTTTTTAGGTTTTATTTATGTTTAAATTATGTATAATTTTAAATGAGAAAAAACCATAATTCAGTTATTTAAGTTAAAGTTTTATTAATTATTTTTATGTATCATTTATTAGGCCAGTCAATATTGATTTTTTCGCACACTTGAATTTGGCCGAAAACAACCTGTGCCACCTATTAAAACATGGTAACTTGATGAAAACCCCGGGTTATTCCCCAGCGAATTTGTTTACAGCAATTGTTTATACCATTAAAACTGTAAATAAAGTTAGTTTTCCGCGTAAACTTTAAAAACTATAGCCCAGTCTGTAAGTAATTTTCATGACTTTAATTTGTAACAGGTTAAAAGGTGTTAGAAGTTTTAAAGGGTGATTACCCGAAAATGACTTTAGAGTTTTAGATTCGAAAAAAGTGTGCAGGGGTGGGGGGTGGAGGGTTAAAAGTGCTAAAAACGTCTTTTTCGCTTCTGCAAGCGCCATTGTTAATTTTAGAGGAATACGTTGAAATGTTTTTTTTTTAGGTATTAAAAAAACCTATAATTTGAGCCCGGCTAAAATTAATTTGGTCCATTTGTTCATGAACAAACACCGTTAAAAATAGCCATTTTTTGAAATGTTGATAATTATTGCAAAAATAATTTTTTATCCATTTCTGTCTTTGCAAAACATAGGTTTTTAATTCTTAATTAAATGCGAGGTTCTAAAGCATGATCGGATAATTTTTTGCCAAGATAATTGAGTATTACCGATTTTAGAGCCTAATCTAGTAGGCTATATCTTTTTACTTTATAAATATTTTAGGTATTACAAACTGTCTTTTGCTTTTTCAAGACTTATAGTTTACTAATTTTCATTAACAAAATAAAAAAAAATAATATTAAGTCCTTGGTTTTGAGCCTTGAAAGAAGGTACTTTTTGTTAATAAACAATAGGACATGCTAAGTTAAAATTTAAACCAAGAAATATGGAAATATCTCAAAACAAATATTTTGAAAAAAAAAGTTATTTTATTATTTAATTCAAATTACCTAAATTGTAAACATTAAGTAAAAAAATTTATTTTCATTTTTAAATCATACTTAAAAAAATGGCAAAAAATTCGTATTTGATTAAATCAAAAATATTGCATTTAGATATAAAAAATATATTACTTAAAAATTTAAATTCTTGTAAAAATATTCATAGTTATAATTCAACTAGTAAAGTTTTTTAAATTCGTTAATAGTTTTCCTAAGATATTACCTTAACATTAAAAAAAATTCGATTTAATATCCAATGATAATAAAATGTTATTCTTGATTAAAGTTTGTAAAATCTGTTTAACCTGTAAATTTTGATCGTTAAAGTTTTTAGTATTGAGCTTACATTTGCAGTCGTTAAACAAATTATCTATTATTTGCTTACTGAAAATTTTGCCATTTGCTGCGAATTAGGGGCCAGCATTACCTATTTTTGTGTGCCTGTGTAATCAATTAAACTTAATGTTATTTATATTTAAATTTTTTATCTGAAACCCTATTAGACCACATATCAATAAATAAATCTGAAGCATAAATTTTAGTTTCAGTTTAAGATATATTAATTTATCTCTCGCCAATACCTTTTTAATTGGAGGATTCATGAACACCAATCTGGACTTCTAATTTCTAAAGTGCCTTCAGATTTATTAATTGATGTGTCATCTAATAGGGTTTCAGATACAAAATTTTAATATAAATAAAATTAAATGATTACACAGTCCACAAAAAAAGTGGTGTATGCTGGGTGTGGGTATAGGATTTTCTGAAGTATTTTTTTTCGCTGAACACAAATCTGAAGTAAAAATTGGAGGTTAAACAGCAAATAATCAAGAAAAGGGATAATTTCAGATATTAACGATTTTTTTAAATGTAAAATGACAATATCTTTAAACTATTAACGATACACAAAACTTTATGTTTTTTTACAAGACCTTTAATTTAAGTTATATAATTTTTTCATCTGAATGCAATATTTTTCGAGTCATAATCAAATAACCGAATTTTTAGGATTTTTTTAAAGTAATAATAAGTAATTTAAAATTTAAATAAATAAAATAACTCCTTTTTTTCAAAAATATGTGTTTTGAAGCCAGCTTTCCATATTTATTGCTTTAAAATTCTTAACTTATGCAGGGGGCGTTCCGGCTTCAATTGTTTATTAACAAAAAAGTACCTTTTTTAAGGCTCAAAACAAAGGACCTAATATTATTTTTTTGATTTCTTTGATCTAAATTAGTAAAATATAAGTCTCGAAGAAGCAAAAGACAGTTTGTAATACCTAAAATATTTATAAACAACAAAGATATAGCCTACTAGATTAGGGCTCTAAAATCAGTAAAACTCAATTATCTTAGCAACAAAATATCCGATCATGCTTTAGAACCTCTCATTTAATTAGGAATTTAAAAACAAATGTTTTGCAATGAGAGAAATGGATAAAAAAATATTTTTGCAATAATTATCAACATTTCAAAAAATTGCAATTTTTAAAGTTTTTTTTTGCATTTGTTCATAAAAAAATGAACCAAATCAATTTTGGCCAGGCTCACATTATAGGTTTTTGTAATACCTAAAAGAAAACGTATTCTTCTAAAATTAAAAATGGCGCTTGCAGAAGCGAAAAACACGTTTTTAGCACTTTTCACCCTCCACCCCCCACCCCAGCACACTTTTTCGAGTCAAAACTATGTACTCATATTTAGATAATCTCCCTCTACAACTTCCAACACCTTTCAACCTGTTACAAATTAACGTCATAAACAGCCCTTATTTTTACCTACAGGCTGGGCTACTATTAAAGATATCACAATAGTGTCAATGGGACTTTTTTAGGGAATTAAAAAACCTACCAAATGGCTTTATATTTTTTTACGAGCATTTTCCGCCAAGAAAATTCGGAAAAACTTCAAAAATTTTTTTTTAATCATTTGTCCGTTCGGTATAAATATTTTTTGGGAAATGATAGGTAATAATGTGTTATTTAACTACGCGAAGAATAGTTTCTGTCGAATTTATAGTTTTCGATTTGAGGCTCGTCAAAAATTTAATGGCTCTTTTTGCGAGGCCTACCATTCTAAGGCCAATCAATATATTTTACTAGTGAAAACAGCATATAAAAGTAGATATCAAAATTTGTCTCTTCAAATTTTAAATTTTTTGTTCAGGGGGTAAAATCGGTGAAAAAAGTCTCCAAAGCTCGTGCGAAATGCGAAAAACGGCGAGCAAAGTAGATTATGGGGAGAAACTTTTTTTATTGACGAAATGTATGTTTTAGGGGTGTAGGAAGTAGAAAAGGGTAAATTTAACCCTTTTAAGCCCTTGAATGTAATTTCCAATATTATTATTAAATTCAGTGGTCCAAAACACCTATTAAAGAACCGTTTTTTTTTTAATTTTATGTTTGGGAGGTAAAAAGATTAAAAAATGGGTTAAAAAAACCCTTTTCGTAGGATCTACCATTTTTTCCGACACTTTGTTTGATCTGTTTCTAAAGAGAATGTAAAAAGTTTCATCTCGATTCATGACCTTTCAAAATCATTTAACGGTAAATTAAATATTTACCCGGACTAATATACTTTTCTCCTCCGTTGGCTCGTCCCCCACTACCGCTACTCAACTCTGCTTGCATACATTGATTCGCCTTAAAACGGCGAGCCTTGCAAAAAAAACCCCTTTAATTTTTGACTCCCAGAAAATCCATCTTTCTCGTAGTTAATCTACACATTATTACCCATCATTTCCTGAATTACTCCCTAATTTTCTACCGAACGAAGATACGATTTTTGGAAAAAAAGTCAATTTTTGAAGTTTTTCCGGATTTTCTCGGCAAGAAATGCTCGAAAAAAGTTCTATAATAAAACATTATTTAGGTTTTTTAATTTTCTTAAAAAGTCCCATTGACACTATTGCGATATCTCTAATAGTTTTTAAGTTATACGCGAAAAACTAAAAAATTACCTATTGTTTACAGTTTTTATTGTTTAAACAATTACTAAACAAATTCGTAAATTACTAAACAAATTAATTAACAATAGTAATACTTTTTATACTTCTAAGAATAAAGTACAATTTTCCCCCTCCAAACAGGGACCAAAAAACATTTTATTAAAAGGGGCTGTAGTAATATTATCAGATTTCAATAAAGCTAAATTGTATTTTTGCATATATTTTTTACGAGAAAAATTAAAATTGTGTGATCCAAATCAGCTACATTAGTCTCCTTTTACCAATAAGGCTACCTTAAAGTAACACTAATCAAAAAATAATAAAAAAGTTTAAAGCATCCTGATTGTGAGTATAAAAACCAAACTTCTCCACCACCTATTATAGACTTTAGTTATAGTTATATCTATTTTTTATTAATACATATTTAAGTTGTTTTAACCCCACAGACTTTGTGCTTAAAGTGCCATCCCCAGTGAACCCCAAGTGATGTTGCCAGATTGTATACATTTGTCCTAAATCAGGGAAAACGTAAATTTGACAACGTCAAAAATATTACGTGTTAAGAAACATTTTTACATTTAGAGGCCAATAATTACCAAAAAACGACCTTTTGCATTATAGTTGGAAATTGGCTGTAAATTTTTATAATTTTACTTGTAATTAATAATTAAAATATCTTTTAAATATTTTATAAAATCACCAACCTTTCTTAGAACAACCCGGTTGACTGGGACATCTATAAAAATTCTTATCACCTTTTAGTATCCTGACTTTTTGTTACTTATATCCTTTATTTTTTTTTAGCAGAGCATTTAATTTGTGAAATTTGCTGATATTGATGTTACTTTTCGCTCTGAGCATGGTATTTCACATTGATTAGTATTTCTAGAGCGTTGAAGAAGAAGAAAAAGCCCTAGATTTTTCTGTTTAAAACACGAGTAGGGCATCTTCATTAAAATGTTTTATTTTTCATTCACACCTTTATCTTACTAGGGCCTTATATTGCACTTCATATCTTTTTGTTGATCTTTCTGGCTAAAAACATTCTAGTGCATCTTAGGTTGTCTCTTTTTAAATTGATTATTTCCTTCCTATTAATTTTGACCAATCGCTATCAAGAATTGGTATGTCAAATATAAATATTAAGTGGAAAAATTAATTAACAACTGTCAACTTAGCTGTCAGCACTTTTTCCGGAAAAAAAAATCGAAAAAATTTCATGCAAGTTTGACAAGTTGCCTTGTAAAAACAAACTTGATGGTTTCTATGCTGTGTTGCTATGTACCGTTACCAACAACAAAGATCACAAACGACGCTTACGAATTTATAAATTTTTCAACTGAAACTCAAAATAAATCGGTTTGGAAACGTTTCCGAAAGTAAAATTAATGCGGCTGTTGAAAATAGTGTTCCACTAAATACTCAGAAAACTCACACATCGATCTGGAAGTAATTTATGGAATTTTGCCAAGCAAAAAATTACCAATTACTTGAGACAACAACTACAGGCGAGCTAAATTTAATCCTTAAGGACTGGGCATGGGACATTCTTCACAAGGTGGTGCAAAAAATCTGTGCGATAGCAAGTGGCTTATTCCTAATTCAAAAAACTCTGAGTTTTGTCCGGTACGTTTGTACAAATCCCTGTTAAACAAACGAACGTCTTAAATAACAACAAATAGATTGTTTTTGACACCAAATTCAGCATGGCAATTCAATCGTAGCACTGGATGGTTTAAAAACATTCCTGTTGGAAGAAATGAACTGTCAAAATGGACAAAAGACGCAGCCCAAAAAACAGGTATGAACAAGACTGAAGTTAAAATATTCTATGCGATCAACTGCTGTTACTAATATTTTCAAATATCAGCTTCGAAGCTCACTTGAAAAGACAGAAAATAGACACTTCTTCGAGCCAACACCATCAATCGTTTGACACTCCTTACAGCAACCTAGAGAATAGTGCTACTACAAACATAATTAACAATTTAACCGATATGGCTAACAATACTCCTGGAACCTACAATAATTGTAAGTTTTATATTAATTGTAATTTAAAATAAGTTTGAAGTAATTACCTTTCCTAGCTTGAAAGTTATATTGTTCTTGTTAATTATTGTTCTTATTGTTTTAATAAAAAAAATGTTGTATAAAAATAATATGTTGATTTAACTCAGGAAATAATTTTACCAAATATCCCTCGTCCATCTCGTCTTCGACTCGGATTTTTAAAACCACCCTCGCTCATGCTATTTGTTAAAACAAATTACTTAGAAACTCGTTTTTCCGATTTTTTCCGGAAAAATTAAATGCACTAGGGATATTACCCCCGATAATATTGCTAGGGTCCGGTTTCGTGGTATAGGGACTGAGTCTGCGCAGTCCTATTAATCTCTCTGAACTAGCAAACCGCATGAAACAGAAAAAAAAAAAAAAGCACCAGAAATCTAAACAAGTCTGCTACCGCTAAAATGAAAACCTTACTGAAAATTAAATCTTAATTAAAATTAAAATAGTAAAAATGTTGATAAAAATTATAGATATTCTGTATTGTCGTATATAAAATTAAGCCAAATATTTACCGATTCCCGTATTCAATTTTCACAGGTGGCTATTTTTTATTTTCGAATTTTCTACATAAAAGATAACTGCCAAGTTTAAAATATGACGGACAATTTATACAGTTATAGCTCGCGCTGGATCGCAAGACGCTATTCAAAAAATGAAATACAGTGTCATTAAATTTGTACACATTATCAGCATGGATATCGGGTTATATGGTCAAAATTTATAACATAACATCAATAATGTAAAACATCTTTTGCATTTACCACCCACGATGGGTAAAGTATAGTCGTGGCATCTTTATTTTTTATTTAAATATTAAGAACATTGTATGGTAATAAATACTTTGTAAAACTTTTGGTTTTAAATGATAAGTGATAACTAAAAACTATCTTTCCATTAAATTCACAATGAAGAAGGAGCAAAATTCGGCTTTACCTTTTCTCGACGTTTATGTTAAAAGAAATAAGGGATATGTACACACCTCGGTAAACAGGAAACCTACCCACACTGGACAATATTTACACCGGAACTCCATTCACTCTAATGGAACGAAGCAAGGGGTCATACCAAGGAAGTTTAAAGGTGTATGGAAACCCAATACTGTAGAACAAAATTGTCCAGGCGTGCAGGGCAGCGGGAATAGGGGATCGGCACCGCGGAGTTTGCGCAATGAATAGTAGGTCAGAGCCGGACTTCCATAATTCTTTGTTACTATCTATAAAGTTGACATCATCAAATGTCAAATTCAAGCATTCACTGTTTTTTTTTTAATTTTTTGCCCAAAATTGTTGGTTATTAAACGATACTACTATAGAGTATTTAAAATTATTGTGTAATATTGAATTTTATATCATCTGATATAATATGGAAAGAATAGATGGCGCCACTTTACAGCCTTCTATTTAAATGGTCGATATTTTTGGGAGTCTTGTATTTTTACCAAAAATCTTTGTAAATAAATAAAAACACGTTTTTTTAAAATAAATTTTAAATATTGTATGATAGTTTTATGTACTTATCACCAATTTTGTGATAAAAGAAGGGCAAGATAGTGTAAATGAGTTTAATCTAATCCTAAGATTCTTTCTAAAATTTTTATAACTGCTTTTTAACAGTGGTTAAAAATGTTTAGTAACCTTTGGTACCTAGGATATCCAACCCGTTAAATATTATGTGTCTACAGTCTCTCTAAAAAATGCCGGGTATGTTGCCCTTGGATTTGCAAGACAAAACCATACAACCTCTAATCATTTTGTTACGATATTATAAGTAACAAACAATAAACACAAAATTATAGTCACAATTTAATAAACACTAATCACTAAAATAAGAAGGTTTTTATCAATCCAAACAACTTCTGCAACCATAAAATATAGGTACTCACACAAAGTAAAACAATCGAAACTAATACGGCGCAAAGGGCACAAACCACAACGAAAATGACGAATGATGAGACGACGACGGCTGACGGTACAGCGCGGATATAGTTTCATACTGGCCGCGCGCGCCTTGCACCAAAAACCTTAGACAACCCAAAACCAAAAACGGTACTACGGCTCTCATAAAAGTATAATGTGTTGCCTAACTACACACTGATTTATCAGTGTGTAAGTAGTGAACACATCAAATTATTTCGTAAAATTTTGTTATTGCGCAGAATCGGCGGGGCCAACTATGACAGTTATTTTCATACTGGGCTGGACATTTTTTGATCGAATGGGTCATAGCATTGGGCTTCCATACACCTTTAAACTTCCTTGGGTCATACGTACTCTATATAACCGCGCAGTGACCTTATGTAACAGTAAGGAATCCCTTCAAGACGAAATACGTAATATAACAAGGGCTCTTAAGCCGAACGGCTACAGTAAGAGATTGGTTAAGAAAACAATGGACAAATATCAAGATAAGATAAAAAAAACTCTACTTTGAACAAGACTCCACAGGACCAAATATTTATCACTATTCCGTATATTAAAGAAACTTCGGAAATGATCCGCAGAATATCAAATAAGTTTAATATTAAACCAGCATTAAAATCCCAAATCACTCTAATAAGTATTTTTACTAAGACGAAACCGGACTACAATGTTTTACAAAATAACTGTATTTACCAAATTCCCTGTAAATGTGGTGAGGTATATATCTGGAAAATAAAATAAGTAGAACACAAAAAACGTAAGGAACGAGGTAAAACGTTGAAATAAGGTATTGCCGAACACGCATGGTCAAAACAACAATAGTTGGAAGCAAAAATTATTCATAAACCCACTGGAAGAAAAAAAAGTTTAAAGAAGCTGTAATAATTGCAAACAACTAAAATGTATTCAGCAAACCTTGGTCAAGATTAGGTAAACAACGCATAGTGTATGAGTCGTAGCTTTTAAGAATAGTTTTTAGTTATCATGAGAAAACGGTTGGAGATACATCACTAACCGAAACGTTGTGAATCAATTAACAAATAAAGACAATGAAAGGCCAAAATTTTAGTGGTATTGTAGAACCACTATATTTTAAGTAAGGAGTAAGTCATTCGCTATACACACCAACAAACGAACCCTTACAAAACGATCTCTACGTTAAAATTTTAAAATTCTCAAAAAAAAAAAATACAAATTTATCATGACACACATCCTGCATATTCGAAATCTACAAGCAAAAACAGTAAAAGTTACTGCGAATAGAAAAGTCACCATTATTTTTTTTTGCAATTTAGGCGATCATAACAGGAGGTTAGCTGTTAAATTTTGCAATTTGTGGCGTTTTGCAAAGTGTCAAATAAATTGTCTTTCAACATTGTTTATGCGGTTATACATGTAGTTTGTTTTTTAAATTTTAAAGAAAATCTGGTCACTTTTTTTCGTCGTTTATGTAAACGGTAACCTAGTATTTGAGAATGCTGATTTATTTGAAGATAATAATTTTTAAATGTCCGAATGAAATCTAAAAATAGATTATAGTTGTGTTTAAATAAAATGGAAAGCCATTTTTTAATATCTTGGGACAGTCCACGAAGGCTGATGCCTAAGTACTAACGTACCGTGGGTGTCTTAAGTGTGATGAAAGGGAGTTTGGTTAAAGTTCGAGGTCTCTCTATCTAAACTGTAAAAGGATGCACAAAAGTTGCACTACGTGTTGCTCTGCTGGGAGCTGCCAGAGAAGCCAACTGGCCAACTCCTTTGAGCAGAAGCCGTGAAAATACCTATAGAAGAGCGACAGATTCCCTACGGCTTGACAATGGGCAAAAAGAAGAAGCCTATCTGTAAGTGTGGGATCATCATCATCATAATAATACAAACGGCTCTTTTTTGAAAAGAGTCCAGAGTGCTAAGTGTTGTAGGGGACGCCATTCCCCAGACATGAGAACAATATTCTAAAGAGGGTCTGATTTGGGATACATATAGAGTATACAGATTGGAAAAAGAGAAATACTTTCTGGCTCGAAAGAGGAATCCAAGCTTTTTTGAAACTACCGAGGCTATGCATGTATTGTGCTTGTGCCAGTAAAGGTTATTCTCAAAAATAACGCCGACAAGATTAAACGAGTCTTTGTTCTGCTGAACTTCGCCGCTTATAAGTAACGGATGAGCATTTCCGCGACAGCGAACTAGACTGTGTTTTCGAAGCATTAAACTAAACAAGATTTTTTACACCCCAATACAAGATAAGTTTAAGGTCTTGTGAAGGGAAATCTGCATTGACCTGCGCTTGTTTTCCAAATCAGAATTACATGGTGGCTTAAGAAATTGAATACTTGAGTGGAGGGTACTATCGTCCGCAAAACTATAAATGGACTGATCGTTGAAAAGAGAAGATCGTTAATGGGTAGAAGAAACAGCGTGGGTGCCAGCACTGAGCCCTGGGGCAACCCAGCATTAATTGGGTAGAAGCTGGAAGAATGACCATCTACAGTAACTGATATACGTCGATTAGAAAGGAAACTGGAGAGCCAAGAGCAAAGCTAAGGTGGAAGACCGTAAGAAGGAAGTTTGTTAAGAAGCCCGTTAAGCCAGACCTGATTGAAAGCTTTGGATATGTCAAGAGCAACGATCTGGGATTCACCAAGACACTCAAGGGACTTGTTCCAGTTGTACAAAGGAAAGAAGATTAGCTGTGGATCTTCTGGGACGAAATCCATACTGTCTATCATGTAAGATCTTGTGCTTTTTCAGATACTTTAAGATTTAGGGACTGATGAAATTTTCCATTACTTTGCAAACAAGGCAAGAAGATATATAGGTCTATTGTTAGAAGGAAGAGTTTTGGATCCTTTTTTGCGGACAGGTTGCACACGTGCTGTTCTCCAACTCTCCGGGAAAATGCCCGTGTCGTAAAAGATTCGAAAGTGGCGAGCTTGCACGGGAGCACATTTTTTAAAAAGGATTGCTGGTATGCTATCCAGCCCAGACGCTTTTATAGTATTAAAAGAAGAAAGAATAGATTGATTTACATCTAATCAATTAAATAACAATATATGATAATACAGTTTATTTTACTTGAACTATGTTTTTTTTCCATCAGAGATAAATGAAAAAAAAACTTGTGCAGATAATTACTACTCAATAAGACCTTTAATTTAAGATATCAAAAGCTGGCATTTTTTTAATGCGGGATGCAAAAAAGTGCAAAATAGATTACTTCAGCGCCTCGGAACACTTCATAATAGCCGTCGGAATGAAGAAAAACTAAGGTAATTTATTTAAGTAAATCATTAACCTAAATTAAATGATTTTTCCTACATTTTTATAAACCAAACTACTATTTTTAAACTCCGGAACAGTATAAAGATGAAAGTGTATAATTTTATAGATAAAATTAATGCAGTTTCGTATATATTTTTAAACTAAATAACTTTAATTCCAAGGTACATATTTATTAGATTGGGAATAAAAATGATCTGCACATATTTATAATATAAAAAAACAACACAACAAAAATACAGTTACAAAAATTTATCTACATTAAAAAAATCTAACAGAAAGTAATGTAAACCACTTATTCCAGTATTTATTTAATTTTACTTTTCTAGGTCTCCCTTAACAAATGTTCTAGGATCAGAACCAACACTATACAATTTCAGGCTGTTAAAATGATAAGACATTTTATTATAACCCTTAAGAAGTGTACCTCGTAAACATTCTAAGTGCTTTTCTAACTCATGTTTTATTATCGACAGTTTAAAATACGAGCGTGAGGTAGTCTATTTTCTAAAATTACTTGGATACGATGAAAAGTAATTTTGTCGTACATCCGGTAAAAATTATTAGTTCTTAAATAAAGCTATTGTATTGTTTATGCATGTTTAAGTAATGAAATTAAAAATAGCCTTTTAGAGTAGTTTTATTGCAGTGTTAAGGAACTTTAAGTGTAAATAGTTATTTACCTAACAGTACGGAAAGTAATACGTTTCCGCACGCGACGAAGGTTTCCGTCAAGGGCGGAAAAGAAACTTTTCTCATGTGTTAGGTACAAAATATTTCCTTCGATAGATATAGTTCCTAGATGAACGTAAATTTGACTTAAATAATAATAATATACTGTAGTTACAAAAATTATTGAGCTTTATACAAAAAAAAAACTTATTTTGTAAACATTTCACATTATTCAGTGTTTTATATAAGATATGTATTTGTTTAACAAATCGTGCAAAAAAGTTACTTTTCAGTGCTAGTAGTCCTAAAAAGTTACTTTTCTACACAATTTCTGTTTATAGAGTTATAAACAGTTAAACAGATAATATTACAAAAATCTTTATTTTAGACTAGGCGAATAGAAATTGAGAAAAAATTAAGCGCATTATCAAAGTTAAACGAGTATTTAACGTGTTTACGTGGCATCTGGAGCCTTTATTTCTAAAGATATAAAAAAAATGTTTTATACAAAAATTGTAGGTTTTTTTTCCATATTATCTTTTGAAATTATCAGTAAAAAAATATTGCATTAAAAAATGAAAAAATATGAGGAACTTCAACTTTTTTAAATGGAACACAATATATATACATTGATGATATTTGAGTAAACAGTTTTTGAGATATTTAGCTTAAATTATAAATAAATTAAAAAATATATTAGTATCAAGAAAGCCATGGAAACAATAAAATTTTTATAATAAATTTGAAGTCTCGAGATTGTAAAAAGTTCAAGTATATTATTTTATCTACAACCGTGCGGTAACTAAGGCTACAAACACTGTTTTTAGTGTGGTAAGTGTCACTTTACCGCACTAGTGTGGTAACTGTTACTTTACCGCACTAGTGCGGTAGGATCATTTGTACTAAGTACTTTTCAAAAATCGTTTATTTAAACATCGTTTAATAATTATTACTTTCCACGTAAATTACCTAACATACTGATAATATACCTAAAAATTAAACGTAATAGTCGAGCTGCTCACATTGCCTATATTTACGACTGCCGATTAAAATGGCTTTTTTTTTGCGGTGGTGTCATTTTGACAATGGCTCACACCTATTGAGAACACTGGTAGTTAATCAATTGCTAGTGTGAAATTGGGATAAACATCAAAGAAAAATTATCATCACAAAAAAAACCTGACGGTTGTAGATAAAATACTATACATAACTCGAGTGGTAAACGGTTTAGCGCACTTAAGTGAATCACTTCACTTTGCGTGCGCTAATAATCTACTTACCACACTTGTTATGTAATATACTATTAACTATAAGGAATAATTTTCTTGTTAATGGACTATTTAGAAGAACAAAAAAATCGCTATTATATATTGGGGTCACGAAAGAAAGGCCGCTAGGGCAATTTAGATCGTAATAAATCAAAAGTGGAGACCTATTTAGCCGCGTATTTTGCATGGCTTAACTTCTAACTTTAACTTATGCCTGGGCGTTACTGCATGTGGTGCGATTAAAGCTTATTTTGCATGGATTTCTTACATAACATGAAAAATATTTTTATTATTTAATTGTTCTTTAGGTTTTTTTCTTAAATTTTAACTGGTAACGCGTCTTTTTAATGACAAAAATAAAAATGTGACGGCAGTGCAAAGGGAATAGCACTTTTATATCCTTAACAACGGGTACCATATATAGACACTATTAAATACAGATTGGGAAAGTTTAGTGACCGAAAAAGCTTAAAAATAAAGAAAAGGACTGCAGCACGAAATGAAAACAAAGATTTGGCTATACTCCTTTTTTTCTAGGATAATTATTATACTTTTTCTATTGGACTAGCATTAACTACTTTAATAATTTTATAAAATCCTGAAATATCAATCTTGGATGCGAATCTAAACTAAATGAAACATATTATAAAATTTATTTAGCTCTAAGATGTTATAAATTGGATCCTTATAAATTTATGTCTGTCCCTAATCTTTCTGAACTAAACATGCAGGACCTATCTTAGTATGCACAGGAAATAACTAGGCTTATGCGGCAGGATCCAGAGTTTTTAAATAAATTCTATTTACCGTCCTTCACCTTAGCAAGAATGTCTAATCGCAAGAATAAACATTATTGGTTCAAAGAAAATTCTCACCACATTTAGCAACATAACAATTTTATTATATCCATGGCTTTCTTAATACTAATATGATTTTCTTTTCGATTTATTTATAATTTAAGCTTAAATATCTCAAAAACGTTTTACTCAAATATCATCAATGTATATATATTTATATATACAGGGTGTTTCATTTAAAAAAAGTATAAGTTGTCTATATTTTTTTCATTTTTTTAATGTGATATTTTTTTACTAATAATTTCAGAATAAAAATATAGAAAAATACCTACAATTTTTATATTTTTTTCTTATTTTTAAAAATAAAGGCTACAGACGTAAATATAATCAAAGACCATATGTACAATTGGTATTTGTAGCATACTGTAAATTTATTAAAGATGCCATAACTTAAAGAACTTTGTTGGTTTTAAATTAAATTCGATGTGTGCTTGCTACTGTCTAGCCTCCTTCGGAAACACATTCTACCGAATGTTGTATCTGGAGTTGATTTTAAGTGGCATAACTTGCCCCAGACAGGTTATCAAAATTTTATGCGGGCCCTTTTTACCCGACTTCAACGAGGTTTAAATAAGGGTAGTTTTTCGAAAAAAAGATAAAAAAACTAGTTTTTAAGTAAAATAAAAATAAATTGATGAAGTATAGGTAAGAAATTACTTACTAATTAACTAATTAATAGCCCTAGGAGCCAAGCTAGCAAAACTATTCAAATATTTACTTTTTTTGTAAACTTATTTATTAAATCATGCATAGCTAAATACAATATTAGTTTTTTGAGATTTTTTTTGCCTCTGTAAAGAGCACTGACAAGTCTGATAGCCATTCTTGTCTTAAAGGAGTCCTAAGATAGGTTTTTATTTTGAAAAACTTTTTTTAGTTTTTGCAGATGTTAAGGAAGTGTCAAAATAAATAAACAACATCGTTAGGGATAAAATGCAACAGGCCCTAAACGCAGTCACCAGATGGACGAGAAAGGAGGGACTAAACATAAACCCCTCCAAATCAGCCATAGTTGCCCTCACCAAAAGGAGAAATCTAGAGGGCTTAGGACCCCTGAACCTACGAGGTGAACCAATCAAGATTGTGGAAGAGGTAAAATATTTGGGTGTCATCCTAGACTCTAAACTTACCTGAAAACAACATCTTCAGAAAACAAAAAAGAAAGCGGAGATGACTCTTATGTTAATCAGACGCTCTCATGGGAAAACATGGGGCCTTAAACCAAACGTGGTTTATTATTTATATACCATGGTGGTAAGGCCTATGATAACATATGCTTCATGGTATGGTAGACAAAAATGCGAAAAAGAACTGCTGTTACAGATTTGTCAAAGCTACAGAGACTTGCTTGCTTAGCTATAACAGGAGCAATTAAAACAACCCCAACAGGAGCCATGGAATGTCTCTTAGACGTTTCACCACTTAACCTCATAGTGATGGGAGAGGCAAGAATGAGCTTCTTCCGACAGCAACAAAAACCAACTGGTGTCTACGCTAGTTTGGGACACAACAACATAAAAAGTCAGGATGTCGGCAACATCCTGGATGAGAGAACTGACCAGATGATTCCCCAATACTCATTCAACAAAACTTCGAAATAAAAATTCCTGATCGAAGTGAGTGGCAGCAGCCCGATCTCCCCGGCACGGTTGGAGACATCATCTGGTATACGGATGGTTCCAAAACCGAGCAGGGATCTGGAGCGGGCGTGTACAGTGAAATGAGGAATTCACAATTTTCCATTTCACTAGAACACACAGTACTGTATTTCAAACAGAAATATATGCTTTACTGCACTGTGCAAAAGAAAATAACAGGAGGGCTTACAAAAACTAGCGGATCTGCATTATAACAGACAGCCAGGCGTCACTAGGGGCCCTAGTAAACCCCCAGGTTGACGTCCAAGCTAACATGGGAATGCCAAAAAGAACTGGAGGTCCTGGGAGAACGCAACAGGGTTACTCTCCTGTGTGTACCAAGACATTCAGGAATAGAAGGCAACGAAAAAGCGGATGAGCCAGCAAAACATGGATCATCCACACCATACTTTGGAACAGAACCTGCCCTTGAAGTGGCCAAAACCACAGCAGGAGGGCAAACCAGGGAATGGATCCGAAACAAACACAAGGAATACTGGGAGAACCTCGGTAGAATAAGACATGGAAAGGGCTTCATAAGGGGCCCATCCAAAAGAACGAAGGAAGAACTACTCAGACAAAGTAGGAAAAGACTTCGCATAACAGTAGGGTTGCTAACCAGGCACGATAACCTAAGAGGGCACCTACACAAGATAGGCTCATACAATGGGGACCCAAGTTGCAGAATGTGCGACGAGGGGGAAGAAACAGCCTACCACATACTGTGTGAATGTGAAGCGTTAAATTACAAGACAGGCATTATTTGGGCAACCGAAAATGAGCCCACAGGAATATATCAACCAACCAGTCTCGGGGTTATACAGACTTGTAGAAGGAACAAGACTAATGGGAGGATTGGTATAAAAGACAATGGGAGATTAGGCACAAAAAGTCCAAGAGGCTGCGCTGCCTCCGGTAGTGAAAGACTACTCCCAGGAAGAAGAAGAAGAAAAGTGTCAAAATAGAAAACCTGCTGTTATTTCCTCTGAAAACGGGAACGGAAAGAAAAAGGAGACAGGCTCTATAAAATAGTTGTTCTTTAAAGTATTAATAATATTTTTGCGTTTGTCACGTTCGTCTTTTTTAGTGGAAATTAAATTTATCTGGTACACTTTTTTTGCTGATGAATCATTTTTTCTTATAGCCGATAAAGCTTCTTGTCTTGAAGTCCATCTAGTAGGGCATACCTTCTTAAAGGAAATTTTGTATTTTTTTGATTTATCGTTCCTCTACATTAACCAGCGTTTTATACTATTGCCAAAAAAAGTTAACCGTGACTGCCAGAAAGTATGCGACATAAAGAAAAATTTTATCATGACGTTTAGAAAAAAAATCGATATCGCAGATCAACTCTGCATCACTTAAAACCTCAGAAACAATTAAACGATCCCGATTGTCATTTGTTATTTGGCAGTAAATTTGAAGTTAGGTCGGTTGACCTTAAGTCCCCTTATTTGTCAAAATATCACAAAGTTTTATAAGGATAAGTTGTTCAGAATTTAATTCTATGGATATGTGTAAATTTTTAAGCCATTTGGATAAAAACAAAAAATTTGACATTTTTTTTCCATAAAAATATTTTTGTTAAAAAAATTTTAAAATTAATTATTATTAATATTAATTTTTTATTTGCAGTTATTTGGATAAAAGCAAAAGTTTTTTAATTTTTTTTCCATAAAAATATTAATAAAAATATTAAAATTATTTAAAAAATTATTTTAATGCCTAATACAGCAACTCGGGTTTTCCGAAAAATACCATTTTTTTAAATTTTCTTCGGAAAAAAGGACTAACTTACTAAAGTAAAAAAATTGTGCCGAAACATTAGTTTAGGTCTGAAAAACCTGTTTCTAAATGGTAAAGAAAAATTTTTCAAACAAAAATATTTTTATGAAAAAAAAATATCCAAATTTTTGTTTTATCCAAATGGCTCAAACTTTTACACATAGTCATAGAATTAAATTCTGAATCCTTATAAATTTTTTCGATATTTTGACAAACAAGGAGACTTTCGGTGAACCGACCTAACAAAATTCAAATTTACTGCCAAATAACAATTGACAATCGGGATCGTTCAATTGTTTCTGAGGTTTTAAGTGATGCAGAATTGATCTGCAAAATCGTTTTTTCTTAAACGTCAAAATAAAACATTTTTCCGTATGTTGCATACTTTCTGGCGGTCACTGTATATTTTTTCCAAGTTATCGGAAAAAATGAGACTTCAGAATTTTGTGTGCGATTGTGAAATAGTTATTTACATACAAATTTTTAAAAATTATCTTTGAATTTGGTGTTCTATTATTAAATTGTGGTTTAGTTGTTTGGGTAAACCCCTGAATTAAAAACTTGTCAAAGTATAACGCAAGCTTTAAAATAATTTTAGACATTGACAAGACTTAAATTGATTGGCTTGTTTGGCTGGAACAAGAAGGTAAAAATTTTACCTCCCTAGGGAGGTGAAGAGCTGTTTTCTACCTTTATTTAGGGGCTGAAAACGGTATTTTCTAAGAAGGTCGTAGAAAATCGTTCTTTACATAACAAGGTAGGAAAGTACCTTCTTTCCTCCCTCGGATAGGTTGATGCACGATGTGAAGCGAAGGGCATTAAAATCCAAAGAAGGAAATGCACTTTACTCTAAAAAAATATATATAATTTATTCTACTCCTTTTTATTCAAAGTTTCAAAAATTATTTTTAAATTTTGTGTTCTATTATCAAAGTAAAGCTAATAGATAAAAACGATTTTCAGAGTCTAATATCTACAAAGAAAGTGTTTATTCTTTTGGAAAAAAATCCTTTTATGTATGTGTTATTTTTTATTATTTTAAAAAATAACGATTTTCAGTAGCTATTAATTTTAAAGAGCAAAAGTACTTAACTTTTATATACAACAGTTCAAAAATCTCTCTTATTTGTCTCAAGTTTTTATTGATATTTCTTAACCGTCAGAGACTCCAAAGGAAAATATTTTTTAATTTTATTACATCGGACTGTTAAATGCAAGTGAACAGTTAACCATAATAGCGCATAATGGTGTAATTAAATCACTTTCATTAATAAAATGGACCTGTGGGCTTCGTAATTATTACCCTTTGTTGACGGGAACTAATCTAATTTGTCGTGAAATTGAGAAATTTCGCACTGAGAATCATTGTGATTGTAATTGCTAAATGAGTTCGTGATATTGCTTGTAATAGTGTTCTAGGTTAACTGTTTCAGTAAAATAATATTAATAAAGCGAGAGCAAGTTCGGCTTATGTAACTATGGTTTTTAACTATTAACAAATACTCGATTTATCCTCTTAAAGTAAAAAATCCAAGGGTCCCCGCTTAAATCTTATGAAAACTGCCTTTTGGTTATTTTTTCTAAAAATTTGATATATTGTAGATCTGCCCATTTTAAAGAAATGACTTCAGAAGCTCATCGCGCGGTCGCCTCTTATTTTAAAGATATAGAGCCTTAAACTTTGATGTTTGATTAATTGAGCTATCGGATACGTACTATGATTTTTTTTATTTTTGTTCTATCTTTCCAACGTATTTACAGAACATGTTTTAATGCATATTTTTGGGTTATTGTTAAAAACAGTAAAATATATAAAAAAGTTTTTATATAGAATTTTTCTTATAGCAATGCTGTCGAAGCACATAAAATTAATATTAAATTGTTTAAACTGCAGTAACTCCTAAATTATATACAAAAAAAGGACAAAGATATAAACATATATTGTGAATGAATTGATACCACCAAAATATACAGCGTGGGAAAAACAGGTGGTTTAAAACTATATTTTTACTATACCATCCAATTTTTTATGATATACTTAAGCGTATGAGAAGTTATTATGTTTTATTTTATTAACTCTTTAAAACGTATACAGTTTATAACCAGAAGTTTACTAATATAAATAAACTAGAAAAGGCTTATTATCACGCCAAAATGTACAGGGTTAACAACAAGTTAATTCTGGACCCTATTCTCATTTTGCCGTTGATTTTTTTATTATCGCTCTGATAATAAAACATTTATTATAATAATAAGAGACTTTAACAGCCACCGAAGCAAGAAACTCTCTTAGGCTAATTACGTTACAATACATTTTTATGTAAAATAGTCACGAGTTTTTTCGATGCAAGTTGCAAAGTAGTTGCTTTTTTGGCATGCTATAACAAGAATGTGAACACGCTTGTGCCTGGAACACTGATGCCCGAAACTTGCATTAAACAAAAGAGTTTCTGACAGTCACAAAAGCAAGAAACCCTCTGAGACATAACGTTACATTAAAATATTTCTTTATGTAAAATAGCGACTTTTGATGCATTTGCAAAATAGTTAGGTTTTTGGAATGCAATGTAAATATTGTCAAGACGCCATGTCTCAAGAACACTGATGTCAAAACTTGTATCGAGCAAAAGAGATTCTGAAAATCACATCAGCAAGAAACCCTCTGAGGCTAATAACGTTACATTATTTTTTTTTTTAATGTAAAATAGCTATTTGCGATGCAAGTTGCAAACTAGTTCAGTTTTAGAAATGCAATGTAAATATAGTTAACACGCCATGAGCCTAGAGGTAGGTAGGTAGGTTTAAAGTGAGTGGGTATAACACCCTTCCACCGCGACCGATCGGTCTATTGTGGATCACACCCTTTTATATTACTCCCACCAGGTCCAGACTTCTAATAAATCTAATGATCCTGTTGGGAGAGAGATCTTTCACGTCCCCCGGCAACAAGGTGTCATTGCCGAGAATTGCGAATCTTAGTCGCGCTTTGCTGAGCACGAGCACAGTATGTGTTCTGCCAATTCATCCCCCTTCATGCACATGCGGCACTCGGCGTCTTCCGCTAGGCCTATCTTGCGCATGTGGTATTTCAATCTGCGTGTACAGTCCCGTGTCCCACTAGAGTTTTAAGGTGTACCCTTGATTGCTCCAGTAGTTTGACAGTTTGACAGTACATTGTTTGTCCGGTGGGCTTATGAAGACCTTCGAGTGTCTGAGACCATGCCAGTAGCGAAGATTTTCTCTTTGTGTCCAAGCTGATATGAACTGCTTATCCATTCTATAAGATATACCGATGACCGGTTCCGGGCCTGTGAATTTGGTTTCCGTCCCCCTTTTGGCAAGGAGGTCTGCAGATTCATTACCCTCTGGGCCGGTGTGTTCAGGTATCCACAGTAGTATAACCTTATTGTTTTGAGCCAGTTTGGTCAGCGCATCCTTGGAATTCCGGACGGTTTTCGAATTGCACCGGCTGGATTCAATAGCTTTAAGAGCTGCTTGACTATCGGAGAATATTTTAAATGTCTTACGTGTGCAGGGCCGATCAACCAGCGATCTAGCACACATCTCAAAAGCAAATACCTCCGCTTGAAATATGGTTTGTTACGCTGTTGCTTTAGCCCAAGTGTTTTGGCCTAAAAACACTTTCCCAACTTTTATTTGGCCGTTGGCAGCCTTTAAAAAAAATATTATTATTATTATTTTTCTTTTTTTAATAAAATTAATAACAATTAAATAGCAAAAGTACAGTAAAGCTAAAGGTGAGTAGCAGAGAGAGCGTGCAAAAATGCCCTAACTCATTTGCCGGAGAGTAGGGGGGGTTAAACTGGGCGCCACTGCTTTTGGTGCCAGGCCTAGCGGAGACCTTCCAAGGTTTAATTGGGAACTCTCGTTCAACTTTACTACCACTCAAAGACAAGAAAAATTTTACTAAACAATATTAACATTAGAAAAAGGAGACACTAGGAGAGCCAAATAAAACACTATATTTAAAACCAATAATTAATAGAATTTATTATAAATTTGTAATTTAAGTTTACAAAAAAATAATCAAAATATAATGGTGAATGCGCTGGGTTATGAAATGTACAAAATTTAAATTTATAATTTAAAAGTTTACAAAATATATATATATATATATATATATATATATATATATATATATATATATATATATATATATATATATATATATATATATATATATATATATATATATATATATATATATATATATATATATATATATATATATATATATATATATATATATATATATATATATATATATATATATATATAATCGAAATAAAATGGTGAATGCGCTGAGTTAAAGAGAATATAAAATATAAAAATATATATAAATACCGCTTATAATTATTTAATTAACAATAATTTAATGACCAGGTGCACCATTTAAAAACCAATAGGAATATAATGATTTACCCCAAAAAAAATATATTACAATTAAAATAAAAGAAAAGGCCGCAAATAATTTAAAAACAATGTGGTAAAAATTTAAACGGTAGAATCCTAAATTCTTAATTGAAAAGTTATAAATAAAAATTGTTAGTGGGTTAATTTTAATGTTGCCTGTTTTGTCGATTCCAAGTGATGGCGGGTGTGCCAGCCACTACACCGTGAAGAGCGATGGTGTCCAAAACTACAAACAACACATTAACCAGCTAAATGGTCACTCTTTCTGACCCGTTCCAAAAAAAACTTCTACCAAATTGATGGCCCCTCCAAACAAAACGAAAACGGTTTCGGAAATTAATGGCCCATCAAAAGAATAATGGCCCGTCCGAAGAACCCCAAGGTGTAAAGGGGTATTTTCAACTAACACGTGATCCCTGCGGCGTCGAACTACAAGTCCTGCAGTGCAGATTTCTTTCCCGAAAATGGCAAAAAGCCAACGCAAAAATACCAAAATTCACACAAAACTAAAGGTAACTTAAGTCGGGAAAGATTTTTGTGAAATTTGCAGCACAAATCCTACAAAGATGGCTTGAATACCAGTAGCTGCAAATTTTCCTAGTTCTTGGCTTGAAGATTGACGTGACAGTGGTAAAACATGGCCGATGGCCCTTTGTCCTTCTCAAAAAGTACCAGTGGGCGCACGCACATCGCTGCTAATTGTAGGAATTTTCTCGCCCCCAAATTGGCAACATCGTTACAACATTTTGAGTTGCCTACCCACGCTGCCCAAATAACATTCCCTCGGACTGTCATCTGTATTGTCAAAAATATATTGAAACAAAATTATACAACAATCCAGAATAATAACAAAAGCTTACAATTTTAATGCAAAGATAAAATACAAAGAACCTGTACAAAAGAGACTCTGGAGGCAAAGGAAACTGCTCTGGCCCTTGTGACCCCTATGACAACTGTTGGGAATAGAAAAATAAAGTAAAAAAACTAAGGTAAATACGGAAGTTAATGTAAACAATCCTACCTACATAACCAATAAAAGCAAATCCGCTAAGGAAATGTGATTTCTAGACCAACCTACCAGCTGTCGAGGATTGTATATAGGTGGAAAACCATACCGAATACCTAGAGAAACAAAATTTGGTTACGAACCCCTGACATAGTTTATCCTAAATACCAACGTTTTAAAGGTAAGTTCCTACTTAAATTAGAAAATATTGATTGGTACAAAGTGAATCTAACCTACTTAATAAAATTGGTTTAGTAAATAGTAAAAGATGTACCTCAAAATAAATGTTGCATCGAACAAAATTAAGGCCAGTTATCGACTCGAGGTATCTTATGTTAATTTTTTAGTACACAATACTACGAGGGGTAAAAGCAACGTAAAGCATAAGGTAGGATACCAAATACGATAGAAAAACAGAAGTCCCAGCAATTACAATCAAATTTGGAGCCTTTTGCCAAAAATAAACTGCAAAAAAAATGAAAACCGACCTGCATTAAGGTAAACAAACTAAATTATTAAAAACAAACCTAGGAATAAAAACTAACCGTGACAGGTTGCGAGAGTGCCTAGGCTAAAGGAAAAGTCTGCCCTTGGCCTCTTCCAGCTTCAACACCGTCCTTGGTTTTGGAGCCATCGGTGACCAACAGATGTCAGGCCGGAGCAGGTCGGTCGTTTTTCGACTCCAGTCCTCCCTTTGTGAGTATACTACACTGTAGGGCCGCTTGTAATTGGTTGCTGTAGGCATTATGTCTGAGGGCAATCCCAGTCTGTTACAGGTCATTACATTCCTGAGGAGACTGGTGCTCTCCATATGACACGCCTGCGGTTTGTTACTGACCGCTTGATAGACTCTGTAGGTTGCCCACCTTGCCTCTCTCTCCAAGTAAATATGCAGAGGAGGCAGTCCTAGGAGGGCTTCCATGGCCGCCGATGGTGTCGACAGCGCGCCCTTGCTTATTAGGCAGGCCTGTCTCTGTAGGCTAGATAGCTTTGCTTGGGTCAGCCGCTGCTGCCCCTTGCGCCACCATGCCACAGAGCCATACTTGATCATTGGGCTTATGACTGTCACGTATAGCCAGTACATCTGTTTTGGTTTCATGCCCCAGGATTTGCCACAAATCCTGCGGCATGTTCAGAATGTGCCTAGAACACTGATGCCGAAGCTTGTACCGAACAAATAGATTTTGACATTGTTAATACGCCATGTACTTAAAAGACTAATATAAAAACTTGTATTTCCTTGTAAAAGAGATTCTGACAGTTACATAAGCAAGAGACCCTTTTAGACCAATTATATTATAAATTAATTATGATTTATGTAAAATAGCCGTTTTTGTAACAAGTTTCAAAGTAGTTGAGTTTTTGGCATGCAATGTAAAAAATGTTAACACACTGTGTGCCTAGAACACCGATGTAAAAAGTTGTATTGAATAAAACAGATTCTGACAGTCACATAAGCAGAAAACCCTCTTAGACTAATTAGGTTACATTAAAATAATTCTTCATGTAAAATAGCTATTTTGGTTACAAGTTGCAAGGTAGTATCACTGATGTAGATAGTTGCAAAACAGTTGCGTTTTTTTAGAATGCAATGTAAAGATTATTAACACGACATGTGCCTAGAAGACTGATAGCGAAACTTGTATCGAACAAAAGTGATTCTGACAGTCACATAAGCAGGAAACCCTCTTAGACTAATTAGGTTACAATAAAATAATTCTTTATGTAAAATAGCTATTTTTGTTAAAAGTTGCAAGGTAGTATCACTGATGTAGAAAGTTGCAATACAGTTACGTTTTTTTAGAGTGCAATGTAAAGATTATTAACACGACATGTGCCTAGAAAACTGATAGCGAAACTTGTATCGAACAAAAGAGACTCTGATAGTCACATAAGCAAGAGACCCTTTTAGACTAATTACGTTACAATTCGTTACCTATTAATTAGTTTTTTTGTGAAAGAGCTATTTTTATTGCAAGTTGCAAAATAGTTGCGTTTTTTGGCATGCAATGTAAAGAATGTTAACAGAGCATGTACCTAGAACACTGATGTATAAAGTTATATCAAACAAAATAGATTCTGACAGTCACATAAGCAAGAAACCCTTTTCGACTAATTACGTTATATTAAAATAATTATTTATGTTAAATAGCTATTTTCGATGCAAGATGCAAATTAGTTGCATTTTTGGCATAAAATGTCAAGATTGTTAACACGCCATGTGCCTAGAAGGCTGACAACGAAACTTGTATCGAACAAAAGAGATTATGACGGTCACAAAAGCAAGAAATTCTCTTAGACTAATTAGGTTCAAGTAAAATAGCTATTTTTGTTACAAGTTGCAAGGTAGTATCACTGATGTAGAAAGTTGCACGTCAGTTGCGTTTTTTTAGAATGCAATGTAAAAATTATTAACACTCCATGTGCCCAGAAGACTGATAGCGAAAGTTGTATCAAACAAAAGAGATTATGTTAGTCACATAAGCAAGAAACCCTTTTAGACTAATTACGTTACAATTTGTTACATATAAATAACTTTTTTGGTAAAGAGCAATTTTTATTGCAAGTTGCAAAATAGTTGCGTTTTTTGGCATGCAATGTAAAGAATGTTAACAGGGCATGTGCCTAGAACACTGATGTATAAAGTTGTATCAAACAAAATAGATTCTAACAGTCACATAAGCAAGAAATCCTTTTCGACTAATTAGGTTATATTAAAATAATTCTTTATGTTAAATAGTTATTTTCGATGCAAGTTGCAAAATAGTTGCGATTTTGGCATGCAATGTAAAGAGTGTTAACACGCCTTGGGCCAAGAAGACTGACAGCGAAACCAGAGATGAGTGGGGAGATTACCAATGCCATGTGTTATGAAAACGCGATGGAAAAAAGAGCGCCCCGGCATGGTCAACTCCCGAACTGGACGCACTTTTTTCTTTTTCGCCTGCTGAAGTGCGTCTACATGGACGAGAACGGGAGACGAACCGCGGCCGCAGTTTCAATTCCCACTCGGGAACACCTTTTATATTTAATTTTTTATTAATATTTTTAATAAAATTACAATTTATGCAATCATTAAATGTAAATTGTTAATAAATAGTTTTTTAATAACATGAAAACCACTATTCGCATGAGAACGTTGATGCGTCTCCCGTTCTCGTCCATGTAGACGCACATTAGCAGGCGAAAAGAAAAGAAAGTGCGTCTAGTTTGGCGTTTGACCAATGCGATAGTGCTAGCTGGTGACAGCATTCGCTGATACACTTCGCTCCATTGCCATCGGCAATCTCACTACTTATCTCTGGCGAAATGTGTATCGAACAAAAGAGATTCGGATATACACATAAGCAAGTAACCCTTCTAAACTAATTACGTTACATTTAAATATTTTTTTTATGTTAAAGAGCTATTTTTATTGCAAGTTGCAAAATAGTTGCGTTTTTGGCATGCAATGTAAAGAATGTTAACACGGTATGTGGGTAGAACTCTTACGCATAAAATTTTATTGAACAAAATAGATTCTCAGATTTTCTATGCAAGTTGCAAAATAGTTGCGGTTTTGGCATAAAATGTAAAAATTGTTAACACGCCACGTACCCAGAAGACTAATAGCGAAACTTGTATCGAACAAAAGAGATTATGACAGTCACATAAGCAAGAAACCCTGTTGGACTAATTACGATACATATAAATTGCGAGTTGCCGAATGTCTGTGCTTCTGGCATGCAATGTAAAATTTTTTAATACGATAGGTGCCTAGAACACTAATGTCGGAACATGTATTGAACAAAATGTTTTGTAAAATCAATATAAATTGTTTAATATTTACAAGTATCAGACTTTCCAAACGTCTTTAAATTGAGCATATCTGTAAAGTGGTAGTTACTGCACTAAAACTAGTGCAAGTAACTCTACTTACTTACCGCACGGTTTATTGGTAGTGGCCTGTTGGGTTTAAATCATGAAATTAGCGTTAACGTTTAAAAAAACCTGGCCAAAAATGAAATTAAATCTCACCGCGTGCAGTGGTGAAATCTTTATCAACGGCCTTTTTCTCAAAATTAGCAAAGTAAACCACGTCGCGGAAGGTAAGTACTTTGACTGTTGACCACTGATGATATCATTCTTCGTCGGATCTACTAGAGACAAAAAGGGGAATGTGCAGTAGGTTAAGTTTCCTGCATTTCTGTAAATTATCTATTCCACGTGTTTGGTAAGCTAATATCAAATGAGTTAAAATGATCAAAAAGATTTATTTATTAATATAACAATCCAAGACTAATAAACGCACGTATTATTAGAACCTCTAAAATATACAGGTGTTCCAAAAAACCTCATTATATAGGGATAAACTTTACGACAAAAAAAATATGATAAAAATCACTTATGTCAAAATTTGAAAATGTCTCCTTGTTAAATTATAGCCATTTAAATATTTAAATCAGACAATTTTCGTCAGTCAAATATTTCACTTAAATTATTAATTTAAATCTAGTCATCCCCAATAAAGACAGAATAGTAAATTTTAAATGTCAAAGTCAATCCTAGATTTCTGGATCTCAACCCAATAGAATTTGGCTTTGGGGTTATCTAAAAATACGGTTTATCAAGTTCTACCCAACAATAAAAAGGTTATTATTTTTCGCATTTATGGGCCTTTAGCACAAAACACAGTAAAAAAATTGTTTTCTTTAGGCAGGCGCCATTTTGTGAATTTTTATTACTTTTCCGTGGTTCCGACATCAAGACATTACTCTACATTGATAGTCTTTTTGTCTTTTTTTTCAGATTACTAGGAGGGTTGGAATCGTGGGTATGATCACGGGCCAATTTTTTGAGACCCCCACTCTATCAGTTGTATCTTCTAAAATTTTCAACTTTTTAATTTTAAATTTTTTTGTATTTTTGTAATGTTAATAAATAACTCATAAAAATGGATAGTAAAAATATTAATTGCGTTTTCTTTACGGTACTTCACCTAAAATTAATGCCTCTACACTAGAGTACCACTTTAAATGTTTTTGTTTTTCAAATAAATTATTTAAATTTGAACGTTTGATTTGATTTTCTAAAATTGCTTTGTTTCATTATTTCATAAGAAGACATTTTTCAAAATTTTGACATAAGTGATTTTTGTCTTATTTTTGGTCGTAGAGTCTACCCAAAGGGTGGGGAATTTCTCTTGGGACACCCGGTATAATGTATTTAAAAATAAACTTTTTAGTAAACTACATACTAATTGCCAATTTTAGCTTTTTTAATTACTTTTAAATATATTGGATTATAATTTTTTTGAACTTAAAAATACTTCTTCATGCTATTTATATCATTATTCTAGAAAAATCTTGCGTCTGTAAAAGTGTTTTAATTTAAAGGAAATGACACTAGTCTCAGAAAGTTAGATTTGACAACTTAAGACAATACTTAACGCCATAGAACAAAAATTTGTTACAATAAAAATAAATATTCCAAGAACCATGACTACACTTTATTTAAAACAATCGACTACACTTCATATCATAAAAATGTGATAAGAATATATCATCTTTAATCAGTGATGCATTCAGCCTGGTCTATTGTTATGGTTTTCAATTTCGAGAAACAGTAACATAAGGAAGCTAAAGGTATCTATCTTACAGATCATCTTGACACTTGAGAGGTAGCGATCTTCAGATATACTAAATTCAATTTGCTATTTTAAAGACGACGCATATACGCGATGTTACGGATTAATAAATTTGTAAAACTAATGACAAGAAACGTATATATTTTGAGCGTAATGGATGGAAACGAAATCGTTGTATCTGAGGCCAAAAAGTTTATATAAAGTCCTATAACACAGTTTTGGCATCTGAATTTACAGTAAATCATCAGTTACTAGCTTTTAAATAATGGCGCATGGAATATAAAACCAATTTGTATAAAAACTTTCTTTTCTTTTATTTTCTATGTAAAGAAACCTATAAAAAAGATTCGGATTCAAGTAGGTAGTTTTGGTTGCTATTAAACATAAAAATATTATTAGGCAGATATTTAAATGAATTTTGATATTGTTAGATTCCATTGTGCCAAAAGCGGTTTTTAAAATTAAAAAATGGTAGAAATTAATTAGAATTATGTGCTCCAGGGCATTATGACGAAAGCAGAAGAAGCGGCATTGCAGATATTACCAGAAAAATTCCAGATTGTTATGACAAGAGTTGTAAAGTTTTTAAAAAATGAAAAGATTCAGCCTTAAAGTGTTGTCCATACACTAATTGACAATATCCAAAACGGTGCTAAAACAATTTCGAATAACTTTTGGCCAAATTACCCTACACTCATGTCCTATTCGTACTTTTAACGCCCTTACATTTTCCAGCTTTATCTTATAAACTTTGCCCTTTCAATACAGCACCAAAAAATATGTTCATGGAAGTGAGGTCTGAAGATCTGAGCGGCCACTCTGTGGGCCCCCTTTTACCATTTCATCTGCCTGGAAATGCTGTGTCCAGAAATTACACACATGCTTAACAAAATAGGAAGGCGCACCATCTTGTTGAAACCAGATGTTTCTGTTTAGGACATCAGCTTCCTTAGCATAAAACAAACCAGCCAAATTTGGAACCAGTTCTTCTTCCAAAAACTCCAAATATCTCGCTCCATTCAGATTTTCTTCAAAGAAGATTGATTCTATAACTTAATAACGAACAGTTCCTACCCAAACATTGACCTTTAGGGACCATTGAGTCTATTTTCCTTATTTATTAAGAATTATCGTCTGCTCAATAATGACATTTCTGTCGGCTTGCCTCGCGATTTATAGTAAATGTCGATTCATTGGGAAACAGAATATCCCCCATTCTGTCGAGCCATTATTTCCTTGAAAAACTGGAGTTTATTGTCAGAATCACCTTCTGTTTACTAAGCGCATTTTGTCGATGAGCATCTGTTTTACTTACATGTCTGTTTTCAGGAAACTTCTGGTCAATCTTATTTATAAAGCCTTAAGATATGGGTGATAAATCGGGGTATCTCTTTCTAAATAAATTAAAAACTTTATTTTGCTTTTTTATCCTATATTTGGATCCATATTATTAATTTTGCAATCTTTTCTTTTACTTAAATCAGGCATTGCATTTTACGATTATTCCAAAATTACTTACTCTCAAGTCTGACTGTAATTTATTTTGGAAAAATCGCAAATAAACGTTTAAATGATTTGATTTAAGAAAAATAAAAAGTATTTTAGTATCTTATTTAACTTTTTATCGAAATTAATAATCTAAAATGGTATGGTATTTTATATGATATAAGAAAATGACTAAAAGTCTCGACTGCTTCTAAGTGCAGTAAAAACCCTCGAAATTAGCATTTTATGGTACTATTAGGGTAAGTTGACCTAATTATCGCACCCGACCTTACAGAGTCGTATTTCTACCTGGCTGGAATAATATTAAAGTATTTATGATGTCCTATTTGCCCCAGGTTATATCTAAACGTATAGGGTAAAGTGCGGACTTAAACTATTCTCACCTCTGTTGGTATGGCCATAAAGGATCACTTTCAAGTATTTTTATTGCAGTCGGAGATCATCGATATGTCTAGTCATTTTCTTATATCTTGAAAAATACTATACTATTGAACATAAAAACATACAGTAAAGTTGTGTTTTATAATATTTTGCCAAATGACATGGCAACAAATTGAGATTGAACAGTTATGTATAACTTGATATGCCCTTAAAAAAAACTTAAAAAAAAACATAAGTGCTGATGAAAAAAAAAAAATCATCGACAAATATGATATTTGAAAATTGGAACATCTTCTATTTTTTTTTTCATAGAAAAAAGCACAACAAAAATAAACTAATTGACAGATCTGCACCTTTTTCGAAAAAATACTTTGTTTTTATTTATTTAATTTATTCCAAGTTAAAGATTTGTACTGTATGTTAAGTGTATCTATGATGATTCATTCAACTGGCAACATCATGCGAATTCTACCGTACATTTGTTATTATTAATTTATTTATTTCCAATTCAACTCCAACGACATGATCCCATACCAAAAGGCTGAAAAACCTCGCTAATGAAACCGAAATTATAAAAATTAATAGTTCTGACACCTTAGAACAAATTGCTGTGTATTTTGCATCTAATAAGTGCAGAACTGAGGGAAAATTCTCGCCCTCGTGCTTGGTAAATATATTTGCGATGTTCTTTGATTTACGATCCAAGCAAGGCTAAGAACGAGGTCAGAGTCCATTTATGCTGTCTTTGAACATCTTTAAAAAAATAAATATCTTAGGTAATTACCAGAGAAGTGACAACGCGATTTTGTTGAGTTTAAATAAAATTTAAAACAAATTATATTTAAAGACTTTTTGAAAATTTTTTTGCTGTTTTATTTATGTTATCCTATCGACCATCAATATTAAGGCTTAAAGCTGTAAATGTAGAAAAGATAAATAATAAAGTGGGGACCACAAGGTACAGGGTTATCCAACGAGGACTAGACAGGCCGCTTTACCTGTACTTTTATAAAAAAAAGTGAAATTGCCATCATATATAATTTCTCCCTCCAAATCCGAAAATAATGTAAAACAATAAAACATAAAATAAAACTGCTAGGGGTCATTTAAATATTTTTTTAAATGGAATGCACAACATAAACAAATTGCAAAGTTTTGCCATTTCTTAGCTTCATTTCCGGGACTATAATTATTTATCATCAAATCGTTTTAATTTGTCAAAAAAATTTTTTTTGGTAATCTCATAAGGGATGGCTATTTAACGGTTGAGTTATGGTAGTAAAATATTGATTATACCGTAAACTGTTAAAATATTTTTGTCTAGAATAAAAGCGTTATTAAATAATTTTAAAATGAAAAAACATTTTTTTCTGGAATTTCGTTATTAAAGGTGATTTTTAAGGGTTGAAACGTTAAAATACAATGTTAGGTATATCTCACAACATAAAAATAGATTCATTCTACATATTTAGCAAGGTCAATTTCTATGGTTTTTTAATTTTTTAGCATGAGGGATGGTTTTTACCCCCTAAAAATAAAAAGAACACCCTAAGCATATATAAACATTGATCTAGAGCAGGAGTCTCCAAACTACGGCCCGAGGGCCACATCCGGCCCGCGGACAGATTTTGTCCGGCCCGCGGAGAGCTAGCATACTTGAAAACTCCTTTTAGAGAACAAATAATTTTTATAGCAAATTAAATTTAGTTTACTGAAGTATTCTAATTTTATGTTGACGAATTATTAATATGACATCTACATTGATATGGTCATGGGCTAACTCCGCTAACTCATAACATTCTTGTAGGCTTATTGTTATTGTTTTTGTGATAAGTTGGATAAAGAAACACAGAATTGTAATGAGTAAAGACATGTATAATATGCAGAAAATTTAACTTCAGTATATAATAACTAACAAATTATTGAAATGAATCCAACTAACATTTTATACATTTTAAATAATCACATAACTTATAACAATCATAATGACATATGAAATACTAATGAGATTTATGTAATTGAGATTTTCCACTGACAATAGTTTGTAGTTGTGGACTAATTTTACATGTACCAATTATTAAAAGAGATTTAAGATGCTCATCAGTTAATTTCGATCTGTAAACATTTTTGGTGTACTTCATTTTGGAGAAGGTTTTCTGACACAAATAAGTAGTACCAAAAACAGAAAACAGATCACGAGCAAATTTATGCAAATTATCAAATTGTGTCAGTGGAAGACTCTTATAAAATTCCAACAAAGATGAGTTTTGATATTTGTTCTTAATTATATCACTGCATTGTAGATCAATCATTTCCATTTGAAGTTCCAGGGCTAGGGTTTCAATGTCAGTATCAAAAGGATTCTGAAAAATCTTAATTTGATTCGCAATGGCATCAAAGTCCGAGAAACGAGTATCAAAATTTATTTTCAAAGCACTAAAAGTTTCGATTGCTGAATATTTCACATGTTTTAAAATTTGAAAAACATTTACTTCGTAGTTGTGATTGAAACAGTCTCAATTTCTTCCGGAATGATTTGATATTAGTGTATAAATCAGGAAGATGCTGGTTTCTCCTTGCAATCCCAAATTCAGTTCGTTCACAAAATTTTGTCAAATCAACATAGAATGCTAACTTCCACAGCCTTGCGTTTTGTAATTCAGTAAGAGGGCGATGCTTTTCATTCAAAAAATTTCGATCACTGCTCGAAGTTCAAAAAGCGCTGAAGGACTTTCCACAACTAAGCCAGAGTACGGCAGTATGATAAGGTAAGTCAGTTTCTCCAATCTCTTCAATAAATTGTCGGAATTGTCGGTGATTCAGCCCAAAAGATGTGATAAAATTAACAGTTGATATGACTGGTTTCAGAACGTCAGACATATCCAAACATTTTCCGCACAAAGACTGTTGATGAATGATACAATGTAAGACTAATGGTTTTGAACCACCGTCATTTTCTACAGCCTTGACACAAAGAGCGACCACTCCTTTATCTTTCCCACTCATGTTTTTGCCTCCATCAGTTGTAATACATTTCAAATTTTTCCATAGAAGGTTCTTTTGATTAATGGCCATTTCAACTCCTTTAAAAATATCTGTACCAGTAGTTGTGCCATGAATACTATACATATCAAGAAGTTCTTCGTGCACTTCATAGCTTTTATCTACTCCTCGAATATAAATCAACACCTGAGCAGTATCTGACACATCCGTTGACTCATCCAAGGCCAAAGAAAACCACTCAAAATGTCCATTTTTGTCGAACAGTTGAGAGGATATATTTTCAGCGATGTTTTCTACCCTTCGAGCCACAGTGTTTGCTGACATACTGACAGTTTTTAATAAATTTACCTTTTCAGGGCACATTTCTTCGGCTACTGCAATTATGCATTCTTTGATCATTTCTCCATCGGTGAATGGTTTTCCACGTTTTGCAATTTCAAGAGCCACACGAAAGCTGGCACGAGTTGCAGCCTCTTGTTCAGCTTTGAGTTTTGTAAATGAAGATTGCTGCGATTTCAATCCGCGCTGCATAGCTTCGAATTTTTCTGTCCGCAAACTTCCTGTATATTTTGAGTAATTTTGAAAATGTTTGGTTTCATAATGACGTTTAATGTTATATTCTTTGAGAACGGCTATGATTTCATTGCAAATCAAACATAGCGCCTTATTACTGGTTGATTGATTGATTGATTGATACACTAAATACACAAGTTGAGGTTTTGTCCGCCTCGACACTGCAGCCTACAGGGCTTGTTGTATCTCTTGTGTATTTGTTTCAGTTAAAAAGGTTTGACACCTTAGACAGGTGTAGTAGCCCTTTTACTGTTCTTTTTTGGTCTCCAGCCTCCTGGTGGTTATTATGTAAGTGCAGGGCACTCATATATGATGTGAGAGGCTGTCTCTTTCTCTTCGTCACATAGTCTGCAAATGGGTTCTTCTCTATAGATGCCCATAGTGTGCATATGTTTTCTTAGGGTGCAGTGTCCGGTTATTAATCCTGTCACTATTCTAATCTGATTCCTATTTAGTTTTAGTAGTTCACTTGTCAATGCTTTCGATGGTGAGTCCAACATTGATTTAGTGTGATTTTGCCTTGGAATGTGGTTCCAGTATGACTGATGTTGTGTTTGAATCCACCGAGTCATGTAGCCACGAACCAAGGCTTTTGGTATTCCAAAAACAGGTTCAGGACCCACAAACATTGCTGCGGAGCCTCGCCTGGCCAGGGAGTCTGCATTTTCATTGCCCTGTATTCCCCTGTGTCCTGGCACCCAGGAAAGTGTAACTTTGTTGTGGTTAGCCAGGTTTAGGAGGCATTGCAGACAGTTCCAAACCAACCTTGAGTTGACTTGTTGAGATGCCAAAGCTTTTATGGCCGCTTGACTATCAGAGAAGATTGTAATGTCCCTGCCCTTATATCTCCTCCTCAAGTTCTCTTGCAGACAAAGTTCAATGGCATATATTTCCGCCTGGAAAACAGTGGCATATTTCCCCAGGGAAGCATAAGCATTAAACCTAGGGGTCATACCATGTATTCCTGCGCCGGCTCCATTGTCAGTCTTGGATCCATCGGTATACCAAACCAACTTCCGAGACTGACCAGGAGATCGCTCACTACCGCCCCAGATAATCTGGGTTTTGTATGGTCTGGTGTGTCCTAGGGCAGGCCCAGAGCACCAGTTGCCGCTGCATTTCAGCCTGTATACCCCAATCCTCGCCTCCGCCTTAATAATTATACCAAGAGGGGGAGGCTTAGTAGGGTTTCCATGGCTGCAGTTGGGTGCTTCTTATAGCTCCGTTATACAGAGACATGCTAGTCGCTGGAGTTTGGATAACTCCAGCTCTGCTTTTCTCTGTTCTATTTTTGGCCACCAGATAGTTGAACCGTAGGTTATCATGGGTCTTACCACAGCAGTGTACAACCAGTGCACTATGCGTGGCTGAAATTCTTCCCCACAGCTCTTTTGGTAGCAATATTACTGGACTCAATTACGAAATACTGAATGTTCCACTGATCTTTGAATTTTCTGCATTCACTATCAATTTTTCGCTTCTTTTCCATACTACTAATTCACACACAAAAGCAACAATTCAAATCAAAATACTGTTATAAAGATGTCTTAAACTTAAACACGCACAAACACGTTTTAGGAGGTATCAATATTTTATTTAACAACAGTGTCACAGGAACGACTTGTGGTTGCGCCACTAGCCTTCTTATATATTCCAATTACTGCCATCTAGAAGTGAGTGGAAGACCAGAACTTTTCGAACCAAGAGATTATTCTGTACGTGCTATTAGCGCCATCTGTTAGCGATAGAAGGTACTACCTATTTCCGCTTGTGTCCAAGATGTCGTGTCACGTTACTCCTCATGGCTCGCACTCTACGACTAATCTAGAAATTACAGATAATGACAGGAAAATTAATAATATGCAGTGTTGCCGTTTTGCGGACTTTAGTCCGATTTGAGCCTTTTTTTAAAAGTTGTGTACTTTTTCGGACTTTTTTTTTATCAGTGGACTATTTCACTTCTTACCACCGGCAACAATGATAATATGGTTTTGGCCCTCGGAACTTACTAGAGTAATCAATATGGCCCTAAGGCTGGAAAGTTTGGAGACCCCTGATCTAGAGGGTTAAAGCAACATTTAAATTTTCATAAAAATTGAAACTGTAAAAAAAATCCGGAGGTCAAACAGCTTCTTACTTCCCATCCACTGTGCTAATGGCCTAGAGCTCCGAAGGGTCAGTTATAGAACAGTTCAAAGAACTCTGAAAAAATTTGGTATCAAACCATATTGTATCCTTCCGTTCAGTATCTAACTCAAGAACAAAAGAACTTCGTTTTCGATTTGTTGCTTCGATGTTGATGAGAGGGCAAGACGAGGATAACAACTTATATAATAAAATATTATGGACTGATGAAGCATCATTCACAACATCAAGAATATACAACCGAAGAAATACAAATTACTGGGCAGCAGCTAAGCCCTTATAAACATGAAATGATAAAGTTTCAAGGTAGGAGCTCGCTTAATGTTTGGTGTGGGATGTAAGGAAATCAAATCATTGGACCGCTATTCTATTGTGGCTCTTTGACAGGCCAAAGATGCCTTCAGTTTCTTCAAAACGATATGAAGGACCTCTTGAAAGGATTGCCATTGCAAATCTATAATAAAAAAGGAGGCAGGATGGCGCACCACCTTATGCCGTTAAAGGGTGGTAGTATATTTGAATGGGCGTTACAATGAGTATTGGCCACCCAATAGCCCAGATATTACACCAATGGATATATTTTTATGGGGCCATTTGAAAAACGTTGTTTATCAACGGCCCAATAGAAATATCGATGAGCTACAGCCACAAATTGTGAATGAAATTGACAACAACCAGGATTACAATATTATATGAGACTCTCTGGAAAGACTAAAAAGGGGAGATCGGTCCTGTTTCAAAACAACGGAGGACATATCAAACATATCATTAAGATGTCGGGTGTTTTTAAAAATTTTAAATTTTTTAGTTTTTTTTTATTAAATATCATTTTAGATCAAAAGATATACGACGAATCGGATAACCACATAGAAAATATGACATTTGATTTTTAAAAATATCAAAATGACCCTATCAGTTTTATTTGATGTTTAATTATTTTACATTAATCATTTTCGGATTTGAAGGGAAAATTATATATGAGGCTATTTTACTTTTTTATCAAAGTACCGGTAGAGTCAAAAAAGGGCCTGTCTAGTCCTCGTTGGATAACCCTGTACACATGCTACAATTGACATGAAGCAAAGCACATCCATCTCATAAAGATCAATAGTTCGGGTAAAACATTTATTACGCTTTCAAGTTATGTTAGTTGATTTATAGGATATATACGTTTAAATTGCTAAGACATATTCTAAATACCCTTTTAAACCATCGACCCATCGAAGAAAAAAGGGACAAACTGTACCCCGGATGATCTTTTAAATGGTAAATATTGACTAGGTGCTGATCATTTATTGATAGATTTAAGAGGATGACTGCGTTTTATTCTAGAGAGTCCCAAAAATAGCCATCTTCTCAGTATGGCATTTATTCCAAACAAAATTTAATTTAAAAAAAAATATGGCGGACAATTATCAGCACACATGTAGGACTGTCTGTCGTCCTAACGGCCAAGCTAAACCTTGGCTTTTGGTAAAAAATGGGAATTCTGAAACAATTATATCTCAATTGTATAACCTACGATTTGGGATATTTAATGCCTATGTTTCGATTATAGGCGTTAAATATCCTAAACTCCGGTTACCAGAGTTACCTGGAACAGCGCTGGTCCAAGTTACTGTATTGAAATAACATTAAATATTTTTAATTCTTTTAACCAAAATATACAATTTACTATTAAGCCTAAAAATGAACGTAGTGTACCTTTCTTGGACACTAGAGTTATAAGAACGGCGGATAATACGGTTATCTAGGATTGGTATCAAAAAGAAACAGCTTGGGGTGGATTTTTAAATAACTTTTCAAACCACCTCACGAATCAAAAGTATAATACTATCATTGCTATGAAGAACAGAGAAACATATATTAGTCACAAAAGCCTTTTATAAATCAATCTAAAAAAATGTTAAATATCTTTGTCAATAATGGTTATCCGAAACATATTTAAAAAAAAAATAATATACAGTTCCAACCTTTATGATGGTCCAACAGAAGACTCCAATAAACATTTAAAATTAAAAAAAAAAGTCTTACATCAGAAATTTATCACACTCAATTAAATCAATATTTAAAGAATTTCCAGAAATTTTGATTTATTCACAAAAAGTTTATGATAAAACACCTTTATTGTATAATAAAAACGTCATTTATGAGTTGTCATGTTTGGGTTGTAAGGGGGTTTAAAAAAACGAATAACGCAACATAAGAGCGACTGTCGTTTGGGAAAAAACCTTGTGCTGTAGTGGAATTTATCAAACAACATTTAAAAATCTAAAAACATAAAAGTAACTACAAAAAGGGAGGTTATTTCTAAAAATGTATCATATTAAAAAAAATGGATGTATTAATTTTTAAATCAGATACCCGTCAGCTTACAATATTTCTAGAATAATTTAATTCATGTTGTATAGCTACATACTGTATATATTATATATATATATATATATATATATATATATATATATATATATATATATATATAATATATATTATATTATATAGTTTTATTATTAAGTATTGTGGGTTTAAAGGCAGATAAAACAAAATTTTCAAAATAAAATATAATTTTTTAAAATTAACGTTTGCTCTCTAGTATGAGGCCTTCATAGAACGTCTGCAATACAAAGATAAAAACACAAAGAGCTGTGACTAATTACAAAAAATTTAAAATAGTTACCTTATTGTAAGATTTCATAAGTAGTCAGTGTTAAAATTCAACATAAAGGCACATTTTCAAACGATCACTCAAACGATTATTGTATACATATATTACAAACCAGGACACAAATTTAAAATTTCTTAATAAAAGGCATCAGCCGTTATGAGTATTTTTTTGTTTTTTTTAATTTAAATTAAGAATGTATTTCTTTGTAACACCACGATAGCGACATCTATGGTATATTAACAAAATATATCTTAATCCACTGCAATAAAATTACGGAATTTTAAATATATATATATATATATATATATATATATATATATATATATATATATATATATATATATATAAAACATATATAGTAGTTTATTACCAATTTTAAATCCATTGTGTATATTTGTGAATTGTTTTTTGGGGGTAAATTTTTTATTATTTTTTGGGTAGTTTTCATTTTTTTCATTCTAGTTAAAATTATTTGCCATGTTTTTATTGTCATTCCTCATCTAAAGGTGCTTAGGTGTAGCAATGTAATTTTTTTTAATTTAAACCAATTTTGTTCCTTTTTAAATTTTAAAAAACCAACCCCCCTTTTAAAAAATTTTTAAAATTTTTATTTTTAAACCCCCCAAAAAAATTTTTAAAATATTTAAAATAATTTAATAAAAATAAATATTTTATTAATAAAAAATTATATAAAAATTTTTTAAAATATATATATTATAAATAATTTATATATATAAATATATATATATATATATATATATATATATATATATATATATATATATATATTTTTATTTGGGTTTAACAATGTTGTGTTTGATCCCTATGGTTAAGACCTCAGTCTACCACCATAATCCTGAATCAAAATTAAATACCGGAGAGTGGTGTGATCCCAGTATTTTGGCTCCGAAGTAAGTTAGAGTTCAGAAATCGGCCAAGAAGGTATTAGCATTGGTGTTTTTAGGATACAAAAACATTGGTTTTTTTTGTAGATTACGTCTTAACTGGTTAAACAAAAACCTCAAATTATTATGGTAAGTTTTTGGGCCAGTTGCATGAAAAAAATCTTAAAAACAGATCTGGTGTACAGAAGAAAAAATGTTGTTTTATTAGGACAACGCACACTATCACACGACTCAAAAATACCAACGCAAAAATTATGAATTAAAATATAAATTGTTGCATTCTCGCTGTTCAAATATCTAAAAAAAAACCATATGTAAAAAAAGCTTTTTTATCAAACGCACAGCTAATTGGTATACGAGTGAATATCGCAAAATAGGTAAGTTGACAAAAAGCGTTTTGGATTAAAATATGTAAAAAAAAAATATTATTTATATGACAGCAAGCTACATATAAGAGTAACAGAAAGAAAAGATTTTTAATTTTAAAAAAAAAATTAGTGTAATGTTCGTTTTTATGACCGTAACATCTTTATTCTAATAAATCTAAAATGGTAAAGTATATTTTATCAAATAGTTTTTACACACTACTTAATTTATGTTACTTTTTTTTGCAGTTTTTCAAATAAATTTTTTATTATACACGTCAGTCGTTTAAAAACTACATTACCATTTATTAATTCAAAAATAAATGGCTGAATTGGTAAATATTTACTAAAACCAAAAATAATTATCAATGTTACAGAAATTATGGGACGCCAGGACTGCACCCTTAGCATTATTTCCAATAACCAGCGATCAGCGGTTTTACGTTAGTGAATACATTTCGTAACTCTTAAGATTTTTTGCTAAGAAGTATACCGATACTTCCGGTTTGCCGAAACCGAAATTTTTATTAATAACCTACTTTTGACCCAATCAAATTGTAATTCAAAATAAAGCGCAAGTAAGCATGGAATAGGCTATTTAGTTTTATTGTTTTAATTGGTCTATTAGGGTGCTAACAATAGCTATCTGTGGTTTCCCACCAAAATTTTTGATGGGAGAACGTTTGACAGCCCAAAAACCACGAATTTTTTGACTTTTTTTAGTTTTTTCGATATATCTTGGAAACTAATAGTTCTATCGGCTTTTTTAATTGGTACTTTTTTAAATAGCATTAAATTTTCTACAATCTTTACTAACTAAAGTCCCGTCCAACTCTAACAGCTACAGCCCGTCAAAAATTGTCTATTTTTGCCAACATTGCAAAAAATCACCAAATCCTTCCATTAACTCCTTCATATTTCTTTATAACTCGTCCAAAGTATTATAAGAATCATAAAATTGGTTATGGTTGAAAATGGTTCCAAAAAGCCATAACTTTGGTTTTTAAAGCGAAGGAGGAAGGAGGGAGGGGCGTAGGTAGTAGGGAGGGTTGACGCACAGTGTTACGACAAACTCTGATTACACCAAATGCAATTTAAAAACAAAAATAAATTGTTATCCACACCCCGTCGTTTTATACTTTCTAAGGGTTTTTAAAATTGTGGTGCCACTATTGGGGAATACAGTGTGTCCCTAAAAAAACCTATAAATTCATTCAAAATTCGGGTATTTTCTTTAAAAAAAAACTTGGATCCGTAAAATGTTTATTTTGGTTGGGGTTTTTGGCATGATTATTTCATATATGCAGTGTGGCGGGAAAAACAACCCCAAACTTACTTAATTTTTTAAAATTAAACATAAAACATATTAATATAAGTAAATAAATTTTTATATTAAACTACTTAACATAAAAACTATTTTTTAAAATTAGCAATAGCTTGCAAAACAAAATAAATAATCAAAAATAAATCGTAAATAAAATTTTAGGCTAATTATTCTAAATCAGAACTACTTAATCCTTCAATTAAATTTAAGTTACTAAAAATCTAGAAAAATAGGTAAATCCACAGGAATGGGGATCGGATGTTAACAAAAGCGTTCTAATTATATCAGTATCCGCAGATATTCTGGAGCACTTATGGGAATTATTTAATCGAATTTTTCGACATTCTTTATGTCTTGCTTCCAAAGCATCCTCCGAAAGCTGAACAACTGGTAAGTCAAAAAATTCGATTATATCACCCCCGTGAACTAACCTTATGAACTGTACTGGGCATATAGTACCAATTATACAATGATAAATATAATGTTCTTGTCTGATCTAATAAAGATTTAAATTTATTTGTATTAATTTTGTAGCCAGATGCTATGATTTTTAAAATTAAACAAACATTTTCAATTTAATCACAATTTACTTCTGAGATTTCTGCACTTATTTGTGGGGCCATATCAAGGCTTAGGTTTATCAATTATTAGACCCATTCTAGATTAACATTTAATTTTGATTCTTTTATTGTTGTTTTTAAAGATTTTTTTTTATTTTCTTTGCCTTTGACTTGCCAACTTTTAATTTCTAATCATGTGCAGCTGGCATTTAAAAAAACGTATTCAACAATGTAAACTTGACAAACCAATATATTTGAAACACTTTCATCAAACATGGTAAATAGCATTTCATATGGGATTTTTACAGAATTACCTTTACAAATAAGCTCATAAAGTTTTAATGCGTTTATTATTGATAATATTTATTTCTTAAATACAAACTTTATTGGCTTTTCTAAGTCAACCATTTTTAAACTCTAATCAATTTTATGATTCTTATAATACTTTGGACAAGTTATAAAGAAATATAAACGAGTTAATAGGGGGATTTGGCGATTTTTTGCAATGTTGGCCCAAACAGACAATTTTTGACGGGCTGTAGCTCGCTTGCTGTTAGAGATCGATGAGACTTTACCTGGTTAAAATTGTGGAAAATTTAATGGTTTTTAAAAAAATGCAGAATAGAAAAATCAATAGAACTATTAGTTTTCGAGGTATATCTAAAAAACTGAAAAAAGTTCAAAAACTTCGTGGTTCTTGGGCTGTCAAAAGTTCTCCCATCAAAAATTTTGGTGGTAAACCACAGATTACTGTTATTAGCACCCCAATAGACCAAATAAAACAATAAAACTAAATAGCCTATTTCATGCTTACTACAATGTACTATTTGATTGGGCTATTTGACCTAAAAACGAATTTTCATGTTTTTTTCGCCCAGTCCTTAATTACAAATACACACCTAAACATAAGCTTAATGCCCTTTATAAATCTACGTCCATAAACTATACCGTCCACTTAATAATTGTCTCCAACATAATAGTCAGGTTACCAATATCTATAGATTCTCTTTAGTAGTAATTTAACGATATTGTTTTCAAATAAATTGCTAGGTACAGTACATTGTGTGTACGGGCATATATCCTGCCATTATGATCAATTAAATCCTTGTACGACGTTATGTTATAAAATAATTAATTGTATGTACCTTTCACTTGCTTAGTTACGGTTCAAAATTATTTTAGATGTACTTACCTTAGAGGGGTATAGAGGTCTACGTACTGATATTTTGCGCATGCATCGTTTAAAAAGGAGAACTTTTATAGGTTTAAATTTGCATATCTAAGCTGACTGCTTATTTTAAGTTCCAGCCCTATATAAAATATTTTAAAATGGCAGTTAAGAATTAGGGTATTAATAAGGGTGATTAATGGTCAAGGCCATTTACTGCGCAAGCGTAGTAAGCACGTCAAGGGCTATTGGCCTTGGGGGAAACACTTTGTTAAAGTAATTTTTATTTTGAATTTCTAATTTTTCTTAAAATTTTTGTACTTAGTAAATAACATAATCTAGTTCAACCAAAAGATTCTGTGTAATTAAAGGACTAAAATTGTTATAATAGACCATCAGCGCCCTATTTTACGGTTTTGATTATTTGTGTTGCATTTTTTAATAGTTTAAGGGGGTATTCTGGTCCAGAGGCATGAATTTTAGGCGTTTTTTTGAACGATTAAAAAAAAAACAAATATTATTTTTACTTTCTATTTTTTTATTGCTTGTTCATTTGTATTTCAGAAATATATAAAAAAAAATAAAAGTAAAAAAAAAAATTAAAACTCAAAAAGTTGTCGGCTGGTAAAGTGGGGGGATTCAAAAAAAGGGGTATCCTGGCGTGCAGGATTCCAACCCTTCTGGTCATCTTAAAATAAAAAAATCGAGCATATTCTTAATCACTGAAAATGTCGCTACCTCGTCAAACACGAAGAAGTTATTTTTTTTCACGAAATGGCGGCCTATGGAAAAAATATTCCTTTTTTCACTCTTTTTTTAGCATTTCTTATTTTTTTAAAAAAATATTAAAAATCAAAATTCCGACTTAAATCTGCTTGCTGATATACCGGTTGGTACATCGCCAAACTGGCCATAGGAAATCCCATGTAAATTTTGATACATTGAAATATTGGCTTCCCTATCAAATCTACAACAAAATTGTATTAGACTATTTTGAAGACGTTGATAAGATTAGCTCACATTCTAAATTTCGTTTTTTTTTCTGATAAGGCAATTAAAATTTATTTAAGAAAAACTATTTGTAAAATCGTTCAAAACATCAGATACTGGAGCAAAGAAAATGAACACAGATTTGTATCTACAAGGACTCAATACCCTCAAAAGGTAAACGTTTGGGCGGGTATATTTGGACATCGGATTATTGGACCTTTTTTCTTGAATCACAATTTGGTAACAGAAACTTTTTTAGAACTATTACAAAATCAAGTGGGGCCAGCATTGGAAGAAGTTGCACCTGACAATCAAGACATTTGGTTTCAAATGGATGGTTGTCCCGCACACAATTTACGAGAAGTAAAGGAATATGTTTAAAATGTTTTCAATGGACTTATTATAGGACCAAATTACACCATAAATTGGCCAGCTAGGTCTCCTGATCTTTCGCCAAACGACTTCTTCCTTTGGGGTCATATCAAAAATGTTATTTATACAAATTTGAGTTATCAAAATTTAGAAGAATTAAAAGTTTCAATTTCAGTGGCGTGCGATCGACTATCGGCATTTCAACTTCATAATGTAAGAACTGAATTTTATAACCGTTTAGGATATTGCTTAGCCGTAAACGGAGGTGTATTTGAGCATCTAATTAAAAAACATTAGCTTTTAGTTTCAATGTGTTGTGTTAAAACGTATTTTGAGACAGTTTTTAAGTGTGTTTTTCACCTTCTTATAAAATTGTTCAATTATGTAAAAATCTCATTATGTAGTTCAATGTAATTACTTGTATTTATTAAATTGTTACAACCATTTTTTTCTCTTCTATACTGTAAAACATGTTGAAATAACTAATACAAAGTAAAACGTGAATTAAAAAGTTGACAAGACATTTTATTTATTACTGGTTAAAAAACAAAATTTAGTATGTTAGCTAATCTTATCAACGTCTTAAATTCAATAGGGGAGCCAATATTTCAATGTATCAAAATTTACATGTCATGGGATTTCCTATAGCCAGTCTGGCGATGCACCACCAGGTAGATTATTGTATATAGAAGCTTTTCACAAAAAAATTTAAATAAATCGGCTCAGTAAAACTTGAGATATCATGCACGCCAGCTTAAAAAAAGTTGTTTAAAAAAATGTTTATTGTTCCATTTATTCTTATAGAATCAGCTGAGTTGCCGCGTCATCAAAATCGCTGTAACTCGGTAAATAATTAAAATTTAAGAAAAAATTATTTTAAGGACCTATTCTTTAACAATATAATAAAAAAAATATTTTTAAAGATTTTTAGATCAGAACACCCCCTTAAAGCCTGGCGGATTTTCAAAAATTTTATCTAAAAAGTTTAACATGGGGCCCCTTCAAATATACAGGGTAAATTTATGAAGAAATGTCAATACTTCAGGTACGTAGTCAGAGTCCAAAAATAAACATAAAAGTCTATACAAATATGGGTTCGCAAGGCCCTCGTTTCCGAGATACAGGGTGTTCACCACAGAGCTGACATGTACTTAGAAGTAAATGGTGGAATTTTTAAAAATTATAAAACCTAGCTTATGTTTTGACGAACATAATTTAAAAACAATATTTTTTTTTAAATTAAAATACATATTGTTTATATACATTTTGTTTTATTTTTTTTAATTTTGCTATAATAAAATCAGATGCGTCGTAGTTTTTTTAAATCCAAATATCTCCAAAACGGTTGCTTATATCAACTTTTAACAAGTATACCTTTTTGACATAAAAATGACAAAACAATTATTTAGTTTACTTAAAAATGTAATACAGGGCTGTAACAAAAAGTTGTTATTGTTCAAAATAGTAAAAAGACGTGTAGGTGGCTCCCCTACAAGCAAGAGCCGTAATAAGATTTGATTCGAATTCGTCATACCAAAAAACCCCCGGATACCAATTTTTACTCCAATATTTACATTATCATAGATTTTATTTAAAAAATAAAAAAAATTAAATAAAAATTTTAACACCCTGTATTTCAAAAACAAAGACCTTGCGGACCCATATTTGTATAGGCTTTTATGTTTATTTTTGGACCCTGGCTACGTACCTGAAGTATTGACATTTCGTCATGAATCTCCCTGTATACCAGATCCTAGTGGCCTCAAGGTGTTTACTTTGGTAACAAAAATCATTTTAAAGAGTGCAAAAAAAATTTTTTTGGGTTGCGCCCCTAGGGAAAAATCTGTGGGTCAATAGCAAATCCCCCATTTATATTTTTTTCGAAAATTTAATAAAATTTTATCGTGAAAACTCAAATTTGGCAAATTTATCCAAACTGTATATATTTATCATAAAATTTTCGGTAACTGACACGCCTCATTATTTAAAGAACTAAACTTTTAATAACGCCGGAAGTAGGTTCGAAAATTTTAGTCCAGATTAAAAAAACTATTACTGATTTGTTCCAAATACTAAAAAGTCTATTAAGACAAATCTTCTGAGTATTGATAACCTTTTATCAAAATTATTTAGTGCGAAAAATTGCTTTGTTTCTAAAAAAATGCCTATATTCAGGTAATTTTTTGATTAACTTATTGAACATAAAGAATGATTCTTGAAAATTTTCAGAAAAGCCCGGCCGCTACGGATTGTTTAATTAATATATTTTATGGGTTTTTTGCTAAATTCCTAATTGGAAAATTTATGACTGGTATTTTAAATACGAATAAATACATTTTACATTTCTTTAAAAACCACAGCAAGTATAAAATTCACTTAACATTTTTTAATGAAAATATTTTAGATGCTTTTAACTACAAATAAAATGTAATTATTTTTGCAAAATATGATATTCGACCATAAAATCCGATTGAAGTCACGAAAAAAATACAAATGGGGATTTACTTTTAAAACTTAGATTTTTCAATGGAGGCGCTGCCAAAAAAAAAACTTTTTTTTAATTCCAAAAAATACTTTTCTTTACCAGAATGTCCCCCTTAAGGCCAATAGCCTCTGGTCTATAATTGGCATGGGTCCCATGTCTAACTTTTAACATGAAATTTTTAGAAAATCCTAGAGCCACCGCTGTTAGAAATGTAAAATCAGTTTCTTATTCTTCTAAAATTTGTGTACTTAGTAAATAAAGTAAATTAATTCACTTAAGAAATTCTTTGTAATGATAATGGACAATCAACGCCCTTATTGGCCTATTTGGAGCCCTATATAAAAAAACGACAATTGGTTAAAAATGTTTGTATTTTTATAAAGTTTAAGTCACAACCAAGGTAACATAAAAAATAGCGTTGAAAATTGTTGTCTATTTCTGCTATGGCGTTCAGCTAATAATCAGTCACATTAAAAAATCCATCGTAATGAATAAATAAGTAAACTTTCTTAATTTACCATTATTGATTTGGCAAAATATCTGTGATATAAGCTCTTTACTCCTACATATTGCAAATCTCGTTCTAATAGAATAATTATATATTTTATGTCATCTCTTTTAATGGCTCTATGGTATTATGTATTTATATATAATATACAGGTTGATTCAAATAAAGTGTTTGCTATTGAAATCTTTTCTAATATTTAAGAAAATCCTTTCGCAAAATCACTTAAAGTGACTAACAACATAGTATTATTGTAAACGATAAAAAAGAAATAAAAAAAGCATTTTTTAAATAAATCCTCTACTTATCATACTGTAGTTATGTAGTTTTATTAAAACTTAATTTTTTTCCACATTGGAAAGTAACGAAATAATAAGAAAAAATGTAAAATAGGTCTGGAAAGTAATAAAGCTTATTTTGGTAATAGTATTTAGATTTAGAACCGCGGCTCCACCTATTTTTGTCCATTAAAAATATAAAAATTTAGTTCTAAGTTTTTTTTTTCAAAAAATTTTACTTTTTGGCGTATTAAAGAATATAACTAAATAAATATTTCTAAATTTAATTTTCTCATAGGAAATTTAATTAAAAAGGCTTTAAATTTCATTTTTTTTTGTTTTTGCTTGGAAAGTTTATGAAAATTAAAAAAATTGAAAAAGAAATTAAATATTGATTTTTCGATTTTTTATATTTTTTTAAAAAGTTGCAAAATTTACAAATTAAGTTTTTTTATTCTTAAAGTTCATCAAAAATAAAATAATAAAAAAAACACAAATGTCAATTCGTCGGTTAAATTTTTTCTTGAGAAATCCAAAATTTATATTTTTGTTTTTTTTAATTATTTGTCTCTACACGTAAAATTTAAAACAAATTAGGGGAAAATTGCTTATTTTAAATGGATGCATTTTATTGGTAAAAAACTTAAAATATACCCATTATTTAACTTAAAAAAAAATTAGACCGAATATTTCACTCATGTATAAATTTTCCCATAAGACAAGTTAAAAACAAAAAATTTAAGCGAAAATTTTACGTTGCCTAGACAACGTGGTATTTTCACTTACTTACAAACACAGAACAATCGAAGCAATCGAACTTGTTTGTTTGTATTGTCAATTAGAAACGTCAAAATCAGTCAAAATGAGTCGATTTGGTCATGTACACGATGAAGAAATAGATAAAGTAATTAAAAAAAACTATTTCGTTTATAGTTTTAATTATGTTGCATGAAATTGAAAATTGTATGACAAAAAAAAACATTATAATAGTATAATACTCCGATTTTTCTTCATTCTAGAAATATTCTCCCTAAATACCGCTCGTGCATAAAAATTAACGATATAACTTTCATTCAAGCTTGTTATAGAAATTCCACTCGTTCTTCGAGATCGTGGAATTATAAATAAGAAGCTTTCATGAAAATTATCGGTAATTTTTAAGCACTCGTGGTATTACCACCGAATTTTTTTTAGTTTTCCTTAAAAGATTTTTAAATGCGCCAAAAAATAGAATCAAATAAAAAAAAACATGTAAATATCTCCGCTTATCGATTTTTTACAAAAATAGGTGGGGTCGCGATTCTAAACAATTTTCCCCTTTTTGTATAGTAACATAATTAAAGTAATTAAGTCAATATTTGCATTATTTATCAGTCTATTAAAAAACTTACTATAAGCAGTTATACATTTTAAAGAAGAGAACATTATAATACTGACGCTTTTGTTATTATTTAAACTGTTTTTCAACAATATAACCCAGTAGTAGAGTTGTTTTCCGGTATCAATTTTTGTCACTGGTTTGACACTTACAACCGCGCCCTGACCATATACCTTTTTGAGAAAGAATGACAAAAAAGCCGCGTTTGCGAAGCAGAAAGACACTACTACTGTCAAATGTACGATTTCATAGCAGCATAATGGTGGTAAACTTGATTCTACTGCCTTTTTGATTTTGATCGCTTTAATAAGGCAACATTTTATATGTTAAGGTCTTATTTATGTAAAAAACTGTTTAGTTTATGAAACAAACAATTAAAAAAAACACAACATTGTGCGGGAAAATACTCGCGACTTGTCGTTGAAGTTGTTAATGGTAGCTTAGTGGCCGACATCCGAGAACTATTTTTCCCACTTCGGAGTTGGTAGTTATTTTAATTTAAACGGAACTTATATATTTAATGACAAAGGCACTCTAGAAGATAGGTTTTTCTTCTTTCTTGATGTTTTAGTATGCAAGGACTACTAGGTTATTAGATCTTACCAATTACGTCTACAACTATATTGTTTCTCGTCGTCTCTGTTGTTCTTTGCTGCCACCTGGTACGATTTCACTAGCGCACAAAGGTAACCCTCCCTTTTTCTAATGTGTTCCCCCAAAGCAATAAAAGAAGAATTTCTCAAAACAATTAAATCTATTTACAAATGTAAATAAAGCAACTATTTACAATGATAAACAAAAAAAAATAGAACTAACAATGAGAACTAGATTTTAGTATGAAATGAACTGCCGTGGTTTTATTTATTAAGTGTAAATTAAAACCAATTTGGAAAAGATAAAATCCCCTGGTAAATTTAGGAAATACAAGCTTTAAGAAAATAAAAATATTTAAAGATCACTTACTGCCGTTTATACTTAAAAAACACAGGAAGATGAACCCTTTCCCTTAAGAAGGATACCCTTAGTGAAATTCCCTTAAAATATTTAATATATTTGTCTTTTCAAAATAATTTAATTTATAAGAAAAATGTTTAAGATCAAACCCTCTGAACAGAGAACTCACGAGTAAAACACAACACGCTATAACGAGATTCAGACTATAATTAACTCAAATAATAATTTTTAAATTCCATGAAACCTATACGCCCTTCCTTGATGAACCCCCACTTGACTTCGCGTGGTCCCTGGTTTAGGTCCTTTTCCACCAATTAAACAGGAAGATTAACCCTGTAATCCCGCCCTGTTAGTGTGGTTCCTAGCCTAGGCCCTTTTTCACCAATTAAACAGGAACATTAACCCTGTAATCCCGCCCTGTTAGTATGGTTCCTATTTTACGCCTTATGGCACACTTTGGCCTTCTAGAACTAGAGGGCGCGAGTGGTTCTAAATCGGGGTTCATTTAGTTTTTAAATTCTAATTTACGGCTTTTAATGTTCAAGTCTTTTACTTTTTATATAAAATACTTAATAGTAATCTAATCTACTAATTCCTATACTAAGAAGGTCCGTCTATGATTAGAAAAAAAATCTTTATGAAATTTATCGTAAATTTTGGATTTTTCCTCTTTCTTGTTGTTTTACATAGGTAAAAAAAAATCATAAGACGAAACTACTTTACAAATCAAATTAATACGCTACAAAAACAGAGTCTTCATATATATTCTTTTGTTTTTCATAATGGTAAAATCGGTTTAATAAAAATAATGCGTCAGCAGGGTGGTCAACATCTGCTTGCATTCAACCATAAACAACGTTGGGGGTAGTTCTATAAATTTCTATATCTCGAACAATATCTGGTTACTGTCTAACTTTATGTTTACTCAATTCTAGGATGTGATAAATTAAGGTTTAGGGCTTTTAAAATATTTACAATCGACATATTTATGAGATGAGTCCTGAGAACGTAACAAAATATGTTTTTTAGATTATTGTTTATCTTAGAAGCCCTTATCCCCCTATTAAGCTATATATATCCCACATGGTGTTAAAAGGTTTTTTTCTTTGTGTGTAACGAAATAGTCTTTTGAAAATACAGGGTGGTCAAGATATATTCCCTTACATTTTACCCTCCCCCTTAAAAAAATCGATTTTACCACCACAAAGAAGACAAAAGAATATGGATCTCAACTGGTTTGTATCGTATCCATTTGTAAATACACAATTTCACTTAACCTACTGATGTCTTCTTTCTTCACGTCTAAATGGCACTTCTACTAAAGGTAGTCTTTGACGAGCGAGTTTCACTATTTTCCGCGAACGCGAACTTACACCATCACTAGTTATTCGTACGTACATGTCCGTACGGCACTATTTTTCCGTATTCGCTTGTGAGTTCATCACTTTACCGTTCGGGTCACTGCATTCGGGTGAGCTATTTGGTAAGATCGGGTATACTGGAGAAGTTTTTGAACTCGTCTTTAGGAAATAGATTTGGCATGTAGTAGGGATCGGCGCTATCTATCCCTACGATTCTTCTCGCTATTTGGTTGGTGATTGCCTGTTTGGTGTTTGGATACAGCAAGGTTTGTTGGAACCTTTCCATGTGACTATGGAAATATATATCCTTGGAGCTTATTGGTGAAATGGAGAGTCCCCGCATGGAAATTTTGTCGTCTTCATCATTGGCATCTAATTCTACTGCATCAACTGTGCGTTTAAGTTGGGCTGGGCTGCGATTACAACTACGTTGGCGTACTGGGTGCCTCCTATTGCGAATCGTACTTCCTCACACTTGCCGTTTGTATCAGCGTATCCTTGGAGTGTAGCTGATACTTCGGTCGTTCCATTGAGTCGAAGTTTGGAAATAACTCCTGCTCCATTAGAATCAATATGGCGAAAACGATGAGCTTTTAAACATTGGTCTGGGTCGATATGCTGTATGTATTTCTCAAAACCTCCTCCAACAGTACTTCGGTGGCTGTGCATTCCACAATGTTCCACAAACTGCTCCACTTTGACCTGGCACGTGTACACATGGATTGGAACGTACTGCCTTTTCTGTACCAACTGGATTCATCTATGGCTGCTTTCGGTGTAGTTTCTTGGATCCTGGCATGGTTTAACAGAGAGCAGGGAGACCTTTGTTAGCTCCGTTGTTTAGTCTGCACAGTCGTATGCTACAATTTCGTCCTGAACCCAACCGATAGATATGAGGAGAATCAGGGTATGATACATCGCGGTTTTTAATCTAGAACAGCAAAACATTAATTATGCTCAAAACACACAAAAGGAATCCTATGCCTCAAAATCTAAAAAAAAAGAATATTACTAAAAATAAATTTAACATATACTAAACACTACTTATAACAATTCATTTCCAGTCAATTTCCAGTCGTGGTTGTTCCCCTTGTGGACTTTCCTTCTTGGATTCAGTGCTTTTTATTGAGTCTTCTGATTGCTGACTCGCGACTGCAGGGCTTTTCTTAATTTCGTAAATATAGACCCTTCACTCGGAAGATTATCTGGAATAACAGGGGTTTGCAGTCTACTATCTCCTTCTCTAGTTTCTTCAACTTCTTCCATGTCACTCTCCCTATCCAACGGTAATTGTGAATGTGTTTGTCTACGATCTAGAGGTACATTTCCTAATTGATCTATTACTTTCTTCGTAGCTTAACATAACTTTAATCGATTTACATAACCTTATTAACTTTCTTACCTGTGTCAAATTTATGCGTCACTAAATTTGTAGTTTTCAACGGCTTACCTTCCTTCGCGAAGATATCACTAAAACTTCCTAAGAATTCCATAAAAATAAAATTTTTTCCTTTTTTTCTTATCGGGATCTTGCAAATGGTTTAGTACATTTTGTACCCTATGCTGGCTACATAGTTTCCTAATCACAGAATTTAAGAGAGATACTGCCTCCGCCCTATCTGTACGATCTACATCTACCAGGTTTAAAATGGGAATGTTATTTTTAATGGTCTGAGGTATTGGGGTAGTATTAAGTATGCGGACAACAATATATTTTAATTTGTTTGATGGGGATTCTTGGATATTTACAATACTGCTAGCCGTGCAAATGCCGACATCGGTGTGGTTTAATGGCTCGCAAATCATAGTGCCTACGGGAACCCGGGCATCCACGGAAACGCTATAATCACAGCCGTGAAATGCTAGAATTTCTAAATCTTCGTGCAGTCTCACAAGAGTCGGTTGTGGGAAAATACTCGCGACTTGTCGTAAAAGTTGTTAATGGTAGCTTAGTGGCCGACATCCGAGAACTATTTTTCCCACTTCGGAGTTGGTAGTTATTTTAATTTAAACGGAACTTATATATTTAATGACAAAGGCACTCTAGAAGATAGGTTGGTCTTCTTTCTTGATGTTTTAGTATGCAAGGACTACTAGGTTATTAGATCTTACCAATTACGTCTACAACTATATTGTTTCTCGTCGTCTCTGTTGTTCTTTGCTGCCACCTGGTACGATTTCACTAGCGCACAAAGGTAACCCTCCCTTTTTCTAATGTGTTCCCCCAAAGCAATAAAAGAAGAATTTCTCAAAACAATTAAATCTATTTACAAATATAAATAAAGCAACTATTTACAATGATAAACAAAAAAAAATAGAACTAACAATGAGAACTAGATTTTAGTATGAAATGAACTGCCGTGGTTTTATTTATTAAGTGTAAATTAAAACCAATTTGGAAAAGATAAAATCCCCTGGTAAATTTAGGAAATACAAGCTTTAAGAAAATAAAATATTTAAAATCACTTACTGCCGTTTATACTTAAAAAACAAGGAAGATAAACCCTTTCCCTTAAGAAGGATACCCTTAGTGAAATTCCCTTAAATATTCAATATATTTGTCTTTTAAAAGAATTTAATTTATAAGAAAAATGTTTAAGATCAAACCCTCTGAACAGAGAACTCACGAGTAAAACACAACACGCTATAACGAGATTCAGACTGTAATTAACTCAAATAATAATTTTTAAATTCCATGAAACCTATACGCCCTTCCTTGATGAACCCCACTTGACTTCGCGTGGTCCCTGGTTTAGGTCCTTTTCCACCAATTAAACAGGAAGATTAACCCTGTAATCCCGCCCTGTTAGTGTGGTTCCTAGCCTAGGCCCTCTTCACCAATTAAACAGGAACATTAACCCTGTAATCCCGCCCTGTTAGTGTGGTTCCTATTTTAGGCCTTATGGCACACTTTGGCCTTCTAGAACTAGAGGGCGCGAGTGGTTCTAAATCGGGGTTCATTTAGTTTTTAAATTCTAATTTACGGCTTTTAATGTTCAAGTCTTTTACTTTTTATATAAAATACTTAATAGTAATCTAATCTACTAATTCCTATACTAAGAAGGTCCGTCTATGATTAGAAAAAAAAACCTATATGCAATTTATCGTAAATTTTGGATTTTTCTCTTCCTTGTTGTTTTACATAGGTAAAAAAAATCATAAGACGAAACTACTTTACAAATCAAATTAATACGCTACAAAAACAGAGTCTTCATATATATTCTTTTGTTTTTCATAATGGTAAAATCGGTTTAATAAAAATAATGCGTCAGCAGGGTGGTCAACATCTGCGTGCATTCCTTTCCCAACCATAAACAACGTTGGGGGTAGTTCTATAAATTTCTATATCTCGAACAATATCTGGTTACTGTCTAACTTTATGTTTACTCAATTCTAGGATGTGATAAATTAAGGTTTAGGGCTTTTAAAATATTTACAATCGACATATTTATGGGTTAAGTCCTGAGAACGTAACAAAATATTTTTCAGATTATTGTTTATCTTAGAAGCCCTTATCCCCCTATTAAGTTATATATCCCACATGGTGTTAAAAGGTTTTTTTCTTTGTGTGTAACGAAATAGTCTTTTGAAAATACAGGGTGGTCAAAATATATTCCCTTACATTTTACCCTCCCCCTTAAAAAAATCGATTTTACCACCACAATGAAGACAAAAGAATATGGATCTCAACTGGTTTGTATCGTATCCATTTGTAAATACACAATTTTACTTAACCTACTGATGTCTTCTTTCTTCACGTCTAAATGGCACTTCTACGAAAGGTAGTCTTTGACGAGCGAGTTTCACTATTTTCCGCGAACGCGAACTTACACCATCACTAGTTATTCGTACGTACATGTCCGTACGGCACTATTTTTCCATATTCGCTTGTGAGTTCATCACTTTACAGTTCGGGTCACTGCATGCGGGTGGGCTAGTTGGTAAGATCGGGTATACTGGAGAAGGGGTTGAATTGACCAGGACTTGTGCCAGCTCCGGGACTTCTTCTGGTCTGGTGTTGTCTCTATTGACGTTTCGTCGATGGAGTTGGTAGAATACGTGCGCCAAGTTGTTCCAGAGGCTTGCCAATAGGTATTTCTTTCGGTTTGGATGGTTACGAGTCGCTTTCTTTAAAACGAAATAATTGGTTACCACTCCGGCTAGATAACTTATTGCACACGCAATGGTATAAAGGAAACCACATATAGAAAATAGGTTTCCCATTTTCGATAGAAAACCCCATACTTCTTCTGCAGCGGATTGTGCGAAGTTTTTGAACTCGTCTTTAGTAAATAGATTTGGCATGTAGTAGGGATCGGCGCTATCTATCCCTACGATTCTTCTCGCTATTTGGTTGGTGATTGCCTGTTTGGTGTTTGGATACAGCAAGGTTTGTTGGAACCTTTCCATGTCACTCTGGGAATATATACCATTGGAGCTTATTGGTGAAATGGAGAGTCCCCGCATGGAAATTTTGTCCTCTTCATCATTGGCATCTAATTCTACTGCATCAACTGTGCGTTTAAGTTGGGCTGGGCTGCGATTACAACTACGTTGGTGTACTGGGTGCCTCCTATTGCGAATCGTACTCCCTCACACTTGCCGTTTGTATCAGCGTATCCTTGGAGTGTAGCTGATACTTCGGTCGTTCCATTGAGTCGAAGTTTGGAAATAACTCCTGCTCCATTAAAATCAATATGGCGAAAACGATGAGCTTTCAAACATTGGTCTGGGTCGATATGCTGTATGTACTTCCCAAAACCTCCTCCAACGGTACTTCGGTGGCTGTGCATTCCACAATGTTCCACAAACTGCTCCACTTTGACCTGGCACGTGTACACATGGATTGGAACGTACTGCCTCTTCTGTACCAACTGGATTCGTCTATGGCTGCTTTCGGTGTAGTTTCTTGGATCCTGGCATGGTTTGACAGAGAGCAGGGAGACCTTTGTTAGCTCCGTTGTTTTGTCTGCACAGTCGTATGCTACAATTTCGGCCTGAACCCAACCGATAGATATGAGGAGAATCAGGGTATGATACATCGCGGTTTTTAATCTAAAACAGCAAAACATTAATTATGCTCAAAACACACAAAAAAAACATATTATGCCTCCAAATCTAAAAAAAAAGAATATTACTAAAAATAAATTTAACATATACTAAACACTACTTATAACAATTCCTATCTATTTTCATAAAACTAGAATGTCTTCTGACTTTGCTCAGTTTGCGGTGTTTTTACATTTTGTTGAATGACTTCTGTTCGTCTTGCTATGGGTTCATATGGGTCTATTTCCAGTCGTGGTTGTTCCCCTTCTGACTTTCCTCAGATTCAGTCTTTTATTGAAGTCTTCTGCTGCTGATCAACTGCTGACTTTCCTTAATTTCGTAAATACTGAACGGATGCTGTACTTAGACCCTTCACTCGGAAGATTATCTGGAATAACAGGGGTTTGCAGTCTACTATCTCCTTCTCTAGTTTCTTCAACTTCTTCCGTGTCACTCTCCCAATCCAACGGTAATTGTGATTGTGTTTGTCTACGATCTAGAGGTACATTTCCTAATTGATCTATTACTTTCTCCGTAGCTAAACATAACTTTAATCGATTTACATAAACATTATTAACTTTCTTACCTGTGTCAATTTTATGCGTCACTAAATTTGTAGTTTTCAACGGCTTACCTTCCTTCGCGAAGATATCACTAAAACTTCCTAAGAATTCCATAAAAAAAATTTTTTCTTTTTTCTTATCGGGATCTTGCAAATGGTTTAGTACATTTTGTACCCTATGCTGGCTACATAGTTTCCTAATCACAGAATTTAAGAGAGATACTGCCTCCACCCTATCTGTACGATCTACATCTACCAGGTTTAAAATGGGAATGTTATTTTTAATGGTCTGAGGTATTGGGGTAGTATTAAGTATGCGGACAACAATATATTTTAATTTGTTTGATGGGGATTCTTGGATATTTACAATACTGCTAGCCGTGCAAATGCCGACATCGGTGTGGTTTAATGGCTCGCAAATCATAGTGCCTACGGGATCCCGGGCATCCACGGAAACGCTATAATCACAGCCGTGAAATGCTAGAATTTCTAAATCTTCGTGCAGTCTCACAAGAGTCGGTTGTTTTGAATTACTCCCTATCTTGTTACTCTGGGACCAGCCATAAGCATGAGACTGACGATTAGTTAAACTATTGTCAAATTTATGGTTGTCCACTAACTTTTCCGGTCTATTATATGTCTGGGTAAACCTCTGGTCACTCCTCGGGTTGATTTCAACCTTTGGTTGTCCGTAAGAGGTTGGTATCGGATGGTAGACCTGGGAACTAGGCTTGCATACCTCTCTTCTTCGTGGTACCACCTTCACTTCATCAAAAACTCCAACGGCGTTCGGGTCTTGTCTCTCTTTCAACCCTAGGCCAGCACAGACCTCCATGTCTATCGTGCTATAGATGCCTCCCCTGTGCATCTTTTCGAGGTATGCAGTCATCACTAACAGCGATATCTTGTGCTAGTTCACCAGCTTCGCCACCTTGGCCGGTGACTTGATAGAATCGATCCAGATAGCCACTCAACAAGATCAAGCTATATCCACATAAGTTAATTCTTCCCAGATTGAAGTTAATGACAGGCTTAAATTTTTCCAGAAAGTCCATTCCAAGTAAACCATCCGTTGGAAAACTTAGACTGTCTCCACAAATTACGAAAGAGTGTTCAATCTTCTTTACAGTCGGAAGTTTTCCTAGTGTAAATAGGACGTCAGTTTTCCCGAAATTTTCAATTCTTTGTCCAGATATATCAGTAATGCTATAATCCAAAGTACAGATGTTAGGATTGTTTAGTTTCTTAATAGTGCTATATTTAATTAGGGACACGGAGGCTCCACTATCAATAAGAAAACTTGCGGTCTCGCCTGATTCTAATCTAAGTAGGATGTACCTAGAATCCTGTCCCTCGATGGCGAGTACTACGTCAGGTTTTCTATAGTCGGTCGAAAATGGATCTATTTTGGGGGCTTCTTTGAGGCCACACTGCGGTTTAAAAACACGAATGGGCAAGATGATTTGGTCTGTTGCAATTATAGCAGAAGAGTGGTGTGGGACAGTCGCGCTTTATATGCCCTGTTTGTTGGCACCTATAGCATTTTATGTTAGAATTATCATACTTAAAAGTCTTTTGCTGTCTTGGGTAATTAGATGGAGAATTTTGTTGTCCCTTATTTGCAGAAATATCTCGTTGTGTCCACGTGTTGTTATTCCTAACAGTTTGGCTTTGTCTTGGATAATTAGATGGAAAATTTTGTTGTCCCTTATTAGCAGAAATCTCTTGTTGTGTCCATGTGTTATTGTTTCTAACCATTTGACTTTGATTTGGCGAAAATTTCTTCGGTATCGCCCCTGAGTTTTCGTTTACGTAACGTATGGAAGAAGAATGTTGGTCTTGGTATAAATTAGTGGGTAACTGTCTAGAAATGGTGGCTTCATACTTCTCTGCTACTTCCAAAACATCGCTCAAAGTATAGAAGTCTCCTTTTTCTATAATTTTATTCGCCAAACGTATGTCCACTCCTTGAATAAATTGTTCTACTATGACTTTATTTCTATACGTCACCTGAGCTATATTAGCTATATCTTCAGGAAACGCGGTTATCGAAAGTTTTTGTAGTCTTTGGGCATAAGCACCCAGAGATTCGTCTGGCTTTTTCACACATCGCTTTAATTCTTTCATTCCTTCTAGTTGTGGTACACGGGTACCAAATACTCTTTTTATCCATATTCTTACTTCGTCCACTGTCTTGGGTCTATCCGAAATTCTAAGAGCATAAAATTCCTCTTTCGCTCTGTCTTTTAATTTTTTAATAATAAATTTTAGAGTCTCCGCTTCTGACCATTTGTGTTGAATGGCTGTTTCAATAACGGCTTCCATGAAGGCTTCATAATCTTTTCCACCTGTATATGAATCGATAGCATCGAGATCATCTGTTTCTGATCGTAACAATTGCGTATGGACTTTAGATCATCTAAGTGGATCGTTCTAGCAACTTGCTCACTCGCTTCTGATGCTGAATCGTCCACTTCAAGTTGTTTCTTCGTTGCTTCCTTTAATTCTCTCAGTTGATCTGCCATTTTTGCCTGCATTTCTTCAATCTGTTTCCGCAACGCTTCTAAACCTTCATCCGCTGGTTGTCCTTTTTGGCTGCCAGTGGCTACATTAGTGCAGTTCTCGTGTTCCGACATATTCCTGGAGTAATTATCTTTCTTTATTACTTCAAAAAAACTATGTCTTTCTTCTTATGCTTTTCGGATATAGCTTCCTTTAACCGATCTCCAGCGTGTTCAGAATTCACTTCTTAATATAAGCACCAACACTTATGTAATACAAAACTACAACTCACTTCACTACTTCCTTTTAATTCACAAATAATTATCTTCAGTCTTCACTAAACACAAAGATACACTCACAAAACACAAAAAAAACGACACAGGATAATCTCTAAATTCCCGTAATATACTTTCTTTTTCCTTATAATATTTTAAATATTCATGAACGCAAGAATCGCTGACTAAATAATACTAGTTGGCAAAACGCAAAAATAAAAGAATTATTAAAAAAAATAAAAAAAAACAGATGTCAATCAGTTAAATATAAGCTTAAATAAAATTAAAAAAAAAATAAAATAACTATTGCAAAGTTTAGCTATTACCTCAATAGATCAATAAGTGGATTTAATTAAGAATACTTATAAATTTTATAAAGTTTTCCTTGGGATAATCCGTCCCAAACCAAGATTTTTGTGGAAATGAGTGATAGATACTTCGGAAATTACCCTCGTAAACCAAATTCCAAGAGCGAAATTTTCGAACTTATCGTCAAGAAGTCCGGTTCTAAACTTCATATAACGTCCTAAACAGTAAAGTAAATAGCATAAGTGGTATGCTAAACAGAATAATTAATGTTTATCAGATTCAATTGGTAAACAAAATGATTTAAACTCTTGAAATCCTTAGTATATATATTTTTTTTAAGTATACTTTTCTTTAGTAATTTATTTATATAATAGCCTCAGTAGCCATTATAATAAAAAGAAGGTAGTATAACACAACAACAAAAAAATATATATATATATATATTAAGTTTTTGTGTAGACAATATAATGTACATAGGATGATGTCACGAAACCAAAACTATAGCAAATGTTATAAATATCCAACAACTAAAAAAAAAAACATGCATCTTACCTTTTGGTGAATCAAATAAAAATAGCAATTCTTATTACTATAACCCGTTTACGACAAATCACAACGCCGCTCTGCTACAAAACAAAACAAAAATAAATACCAGCTTATCAATCTCGAATCACACGAACCTACATTTTTCTACAGGTGTAATTCTCGTTTCGCCTTTCTCCTTGTTCTAACCTGTTCGACGACAAAAAAAAATGAACAAATAATAATTATTTAACATAAGCACCTCTTCTGGCTCCTGCTAAACAACAAAAAAATAAAAATAAATCGATCAACTAGCCGATCAAGTTTTAAATCCAAAAACAGCCTTCTTCAATTATGCAAACGAGTCCATTTTTATTAAAAAAAAACAAATAAAAAAAAATTCAGCTTCACCTAACAATAGAATAGCACTTCCTTAAGTCAAAAAAAAAATAAACCACCAAAAAAACTAAAACAAATAAATAAAAAAATAAATTTAAAAAAAAATCATACAATAAGATCCGTTACCTGTAAGATAAAAATGTTAAATTTTAATTAAACTAAAAACTTGAATATCAATTCCTTCCGCCTTATTTAATTAGAACTGCATTGCTAATTAAATCTCCAAATGAAACGTAATTGTTTCAAATTTTTATATAAAAATATTAAAAATAAAATAAAATGGAATAAACATTAAATAAATAAACTGAAAAAATAAAAAAATGTATATTTTTTTCAACGGTTTCGAAACATCCCATGTACGATAATTGAAAAAATCAAAACAAATTTCCTTTTTTTTTCAATGCCTTATCGATTAATCTCTTGATATATTTTACTACTGATAATTTAACTTCCTCACCTAAGGCCAAAATTATAAAAGAAAAATTGTTTTAATTACTTTAACGTGAATCTACACTTTCACGGAATTACAGTCATGAAATCGTTAAAACCTAAACTACTCAAAACAATAAAGGTTGTCACTTGTTGTTATTATATTATAATTCATTCTCAAAAATTATCAAAACAATAATTCACCGTTTTTATAAGCTCGCTTACATCGATTAAGGTAGCCAATTTATATTGCAATAATTTACTCGAATTTTATTTGTTAATTCTGAAACATAATCATTTTAAACATATCGATGAGAATTTAATTTTTTAACACAATAATTAATATCCGATATTTAAACGTTAGTATTTTTCACTTTATAGCATTAAAATTTAAAATTACAACACGAAGAAAAAAATAGTAAACAATTAACACATTTTTTTAACAAAAACTTTCCAACAAAGTAACTGACCCTTTAATTAGTAATCATTCCATGCATCGATAAATCCTCCAAAAATCGCTGAATTAATGTGCCTTTATCGCTGGAAAACCCTAATTTGCAATATCCTTTTAAACTTTCCTATTATAAATGTTTCTAGTATTAATTCCTAGTTATTATAAAAATAAATACAAGAAAGAGAAAAAAAAATTGAAAATCTACTACTTCATTTGTCTTTATAAATTACAAAACAATTACCTATACCTGGACCGACTTTTAAATCTATAATTTGTTTCCATAAAAAAAATAATTTCTCTTTAAGGAAAAAAGTGGAAAACTAGAAATAAACCTATAATTATTATTTTTACTGATTGAATAACCTGCAGGGTATATATTTGTTTAGAAAATTATATCAAATAAAAAAATAGAATTTATTTAGCAATATTGGTAACCGTACATTATTTTAATAGAGACAAGTCAGAAATCAAAACAAGATATCCTAATATACTTTTTCGATTTTTTGTATACGTAACCTAAGAACGTATGTAATTATTTTTTTAAAGTTTTTCTAGAAATAATATTTTATAAAGAAGCTTTTCTCCAGGTATAAAAATTAATCTAAATACATTAAAAAAACAAGTCTTATATATTGAAGTAAAATCAAATAACTTGAAAAACGATATAATTTTAAAATCATAACAGATTTTTTTCAACGTATTTTTCTTTTAAAGTAATACAATTACTACAAATCATATACTGTAAAAAAAATAATTTAACTTTAATTCTAAAATCGGAAATAAAAAGAAAGCAATACAGTTTGGAAAAAGCTAGTTAACTTGAAGTTTTATTATTTAAGAATAAAGAAATAAATAAATTCAGATAATCAACTGCAATTTTTGAAACCTGCAATTTAAGTTGTATAAATATTTTAAGTTTACGAGACCACAAAAAAAACGTATATTTGTATATTTAGTTGCACCTAAAAAATTTTTTAAATTAAGAATAACTTTTAGACCTTTAGTTCTTTTTATTTTTGTAAACTAAGAACAATTTTATTAAAAAAACGATACTCTCGCGACTACAGTATAAAATTTTAGGTAAACAAAATAAACCATATATTTTAAAGCAACAAAACAAAAAAAATTAAATTAAATTAATTACTATTCGTCATTTAACACAAAATTGTTTTTCATCAAATTTATAATTTAAAAATAAATTATCAATATTCTAAAGTGGAAAAATAAATAATTTGGGCTACAAAAAAAATTATTTATTTGGAAATAACTACCGGGCGTTTGGATCTTTTCTCTGTAAATTAAACAAAAAAAATATATTTTGTTAATATCCCCAAAAGCTGCACACCACTTTTTATGTGGGAAAATACTCGCGACTTGTCGTTGAAGTTGTTAATGGTAGCTTAGTGGCCGACATCCGAGAACTATTTTTCCCACTTCGGAGTTGGTAGTTATTTTAATTTAAACGGAACTTATATATTTAATGACAAAGGCACTCTAGAAGATAGGTTTTTCTTCTTTCTTGATGTTTTAGTATGCAAGGACTACTAGGTTATTAGATCTTACCAATTACGTCTACAACTATATTGTTTCTCGTCGTCTCTGTTGTTCTTTGCTGCCACCTGGTACGATTTCACTAGCGCACAAAGGTAACCCTCCCTTTTTCTAATGTGTTCCCCCAAAGCAGTAAAAGAAGAATTTCTCAAAACAATTAAATCTATTTACAAATATAAATAAAGCAACTATTTACAATGATAAACAAAAAAATAGAACTAACAATGAGAACTAGATTTTAGTATGAAATGAACTGCCGTGGTTTTATTTATTAAGTGTAAATTAAAACCAATTTGGAAAAGATAAAATCCCCTGGTAAATTTAGGAAATACAAGCTTTAAGAAAATAAAAATATTTAAAGATCACTTACTGCCGTTTATACTTAAAAAACACAGGAAGATGAACCCTTTCCCTTAAGAAGGATACCCTTAGTGAAATTCCCTTAAAATATTTAATATATTTGTCTTTTCAAAAGAATTTAATTTATAAGAAAAATGTTTAAGATCAAACCCTCTGAACAGAGAACTCACGAGTAAAACACAACACGCTATAACGAGATTCAGACTATAATTAACTCAAATAATAATTTTTAAATTCCATGAAACCTATACGCCCTTCCTTGATGAACCCCCACTTGACTTCGCGTGGTCCCTGGTTTAGGTCCTTTTCCACCAATTAAACAGGAAGATTAACCCTGTAATCCCGCCCTGTTAGTGTGGTTCCTAGCCTAGGCCCTTTTTCACCAATTAAACAGGAACATTAACCCTGTAATCCCGCCCTGTTAGTATGGTTCCTATTTTACGCCTTATGGCACACTTTGGCCTTCTAGAACTAGAGGGCGCGAGTGGTTCTAAATCGGGGTTCATTTAGTTTTTAAATTCTAATTTACGGCTTTTAATGTTCAAGTCTTTTACTTTTTATATAAAATACTTAATAGTAATCTAATCTACTAATTCCTATACTAAGAAGGTCCGTCTATGATTAGAAAAAAAAACCTTTATGAAATTTATCGTAAATTTTGGATTTTTCCTCTTTCTTGTTGTTTTACATAGGTAAAAAAAAATCATAAGACGAAACTACTTTACAAATCAAATTAATACGCTACAAAAACAGAGTCTTCATATATATTCTTTTGTTTTTCATAATGGTAAAATCGGTTTAATAAAAATAATGCGTCAGCAGGGTGGTCAACATCTGCTTGCATTCCTTTCCCAAACCATAAACAACGTTGGGGGTAGTTCTATAAATTTCTATATCTCGAACAATATCTGGTTACTGTCTAACTTTATGTTTACTCAATTCTAGGATATGATAAATTAAGGTTTAGGGCTTTTAAAATATTTACAATCGACATATTTATGAGATGAGTCCTGAGAACGTAACAAAATATTTTTTTTAGATTATTGTTTATCTTAGAAGCCCTTATCCCCCTATTAAGCTATATATATCCCACATGGTGTTAAAAGGTTTTTTTCTTTGTGTGTAACGAAATAGTCTTTTGAAAATACAGGGTGGTCAAGATATATTCCCTTACAATTGATAGAAACCAAATAAATCCAAAAAGAACTGGAAGTTCTAGGAGAATGCAACCGGGTAACTCTCTTGTGGCTACCAGGACATGCGGAATAGAAAACAATGAAGAAGCTGATAAGCTATACCTAAAGTCCAAAATTTCTGTCAGTGACTCATTTAATACCGGCCACCCAACCGACGAAGCGGCTGAATAAAAATCTAACACTAGTAAATGATTTTTAAGCCCATGATATACTTTTCCGCTCAAATAACAGTGAACCGGCCAAAAGTTTCATCGCCACGTTGTCATAATTCGCAAAAATAAATCACCAGCCAGCGATTGCACTTAAAATAGCACGCCAATATGTATTGAAATCATTGCTATCGGGAAGACAATAAAAGTGGCAACACACATTCCTTAGTTTACAACTTGAAGAGACTTGAAAATAAGCGCATCGACAGGGTTTTCGTGCTGTTCGATGATTTTATTTAGTTATTATTGATTATGGACAGATTTTGTAAGTTTAAATTTTAATTGCTATACAGGGTATTTTCTAAATATTATAAATTTCTAATAATTGTAGTATATAGATATTGTTTTGTGCCAATTTTATAATAGTTTATCTTATTTAGTGTATATAATTGTACATAAAAATTTAGTGTTGTTAAGTGCTTTTAATTCTGTAAACTATGAATATTAACCAACCTTTAACTAGTTATCCGCCTACAAAAAAAACTCAGTTAACGTTAAAAGAACGAATAATGGTTAAAAATGTTTACCATGGGATTCGGGAACGAAATCCAGAACTAACCACTTTGGATGCTGCAGAGATATGTGCAACTTTAACAAAAGTTAATTCGCGTACGGTATTCAGAGTTTTAAAAGGCAAAAAAATCAATATTAGTAATTATGCGAATACTGGAAAATGCGATTTTTTCGCTATTTTTTTGCACACTTTTTACTTTTCGATTGTTAAACATGAATCAGAAGCTGTTTTTTCGGCTGCCTCTTATAGTATTTTAAAAAAATAATAATTAAATTGTTTAATTCCATTTTACGACATATTTCTTTAAATTCTGTCATTTGCACGAAAACATATTTAAAAAACTCATACTATGTTAATATTAAAAAAAACACTTAAAAAGTAAGGAAAAAACCTTAATTTTCAATAAAAAATAGGTAAAACGTTTACGTCCGAATTCAACTCGAAATTCTAAAAATGTTGACCTGTTACCAGGTTGTAATAGTTTTCTTTATGACATTTTTATAAGGTATGCGAACCTTGCTTCGCTCGACCCTCAATGTTTGATCAAAAATATTCTCGATATGGAAATCCTAAATATGGAACACGAAAGACCCGAAATAGTTATTGGATTCTACAAGCTGATAATCTCAGAGCTTTCGTGTTCCTTATATAGTGGATATTTTTGATGAAGCAATGCGTGTGAATATCGTATTTAATATTGAATTTGCAAGATCGGTGGTGAATTGGCAAGTCGGTGTAACTTGGATTGTCTATCGTTCTGCTTTTACATCTTTTTTAATTTATGTTAAGACTAAAATTTTATTATTTTTTTCATGTAGCAAAATAAAATCAGAGAAGGTAAAATTAAAGTAAAAAATGTTTTTTTTTTTGGAAAAACGTTGAAAAACCGCCAAAAAAACTCTAATTTGTGTTCTAGACCTCAAAATAGGAGGTGTGCAAAATTAAGCAAAAAAATTACATTTTTCATTAATCCGAATAATACCAAAATAATATAGGCTTGTTACTAATTTAAAGGGTTGATGAAAATGTGAGAAAATAACTTTTGCTTGTAAAAAATATTTTCTTGTTTTGACGAAATTTTATCATTTACTTTCTAAAATGCATACGCCACTGGAATTGATTCCCCTGACCCCACACAACCCGGGGTACTCTAAAAGCGAGCGATGCGTCATTGACAGAAATTTTGGACTTGAAGTATAGCGAGACTGGGATCATCCACACCATATTTTGGAGTAGAACCTGCCCTTGGAGTATCCAAAACCACAGCAGGAGTGCAAACCAGAGAATGGATCCAAAACAAACACGAGGAATACTGGGGGAGGATCAGTGAAATAAGATATGGCAAAGGCTTTATAAGGAGCCTATCCAAATAAACGAAGAAAAAACTACTCAGACAAAGAAGAAAAAGACTTCGCATAACTGTAGAGCCGCTAACAGGGCAATGGAGACCCAGGTTGCAGAATGTGCGACGAGGGGGAAGAAACAGCCCACGCATATTCTGTGCGAATGTAAAGCGTTGAATCACAAAAGACATGCATCATTTGGGCAACCGAAAATGAGACCGCGGAAATATATCAACCAACCAGTCTCAGGGTTATACAGACTTGTAGAAGGAACAAGACTAATGGGAGGATTGATATAAAAGATAATGGGAGATTAGGCACAAAAAGTCCAAGGGGCTGCGCTGCCTCCGGTAGTAAATCAAGACTGCTCTCAGAAAAAAAGAACCAAAAAGTTGGGAAAATTTAGGTTACATATAACATTTTAGAAACATTTGCGATATAAGGCCTCAAAAACATTTTTTTAACAATCTTGCTTAGCTAGGTAAAACTCTACAACTATATAATTAATACAGAAACCAATCTGTGGAGGTTGTCACGGTTAGTTTTTATTCCTAGGTTTGTTTTTAATAATTTAGTTTGTTTACCTTAATGCAGGTCGGTTTTCATTTTTTTTGCAGTTTATTTTTGGCTAAAGGCTTCAAATTTGATTGTAATTGCTGGGTTACTTCTGTTTTTCTATCGTATTTGGTATTCTACCTTATGCTTTACGTTGCTTTTACCCCTCGTAGTATTATGTACTAAAAAAATTAACATTGTTATTTGGGCAGCGTGGGTAGGCAACTCAAAAAAGCGTACGGCGAGAAAATTCCTAGAATTAGCAGCGATGCGCGCGCCCACTGGTGCTTTTGAGAAGGACGAAGGGTTATCGGCCATGTTTTACGATTGGCACTTTCACGTCATTCTTCAAGCTGTGAACTAGGAAAATTTGCAGCTTCTGGTATTCAAGCCATCTTGATAGGATTTGTGCTGCAAATTCCCCAAAAATCTTTCCCGATTTAAGTTACCTTTGGTTTTGTGTGAATTTTGTTGTTTTGCGTTGCCTTTTTGGCTGTTTCGGGAAAGAAATCTGCATTGCAGGACTTGCAGTTCGACGCCGCAGGGATCACGTGTTAGTGGAAAATACCCCTTAACATCTTGGGGTTCTTCGTACGGGCCATTATTCTGCTGGGCAATTAATTAATTTTGAAACGGTTTTCGTTTTGGTTTGGAGGGGCCATCAATTTGGTAGAAGTTTTCTTGGGACGGGTCAGAGATAGTGACCAACTGCTAATGTGTTGTTTGTAGTTTTGGACACCATCCCTCTTCACGGTGTGGTGGCTGGCACACCTACCATCACTTGGATTCAACAAAACAGGCAACATTAAAATTAATTTACTAACAATTTTTCTTTAACACTTTTCAAGAAACAATTTAGGACTCTAGCTTTTAAATTTTTACCATATTGTTATAAATTATTTGCGGCCCTTTCTTGTATTTTTATTGTAATATTTTTTTTTTTTTTTTGGTAAATCTTAATTTTCTTATTGGTTCTCAAATAGTGCACCTGGTCACTGAATTGTTGGTAAATAATTATATTTTTTATATTTCATATATTTTATAAATTGTAGACTTATATTTATAATATTTATTTTCTTTTCATCAGTATAGAAAATTTAACAGTTATTAAGCGCATTCACCGTTTCATTTTTTTTATTATATATATATTTTTGTAAACTTTTTAATTATAAATTTAAATTTTGTAATTTCATAACCTAGCGCATTCACCATTTTATTTTGATTATTTTTTTTTGTGTTGTGTAAACTTAAATTACAAATTTATTTGTAATAAATATAGTGTTTTATTTGGCTCGCCTATGTCTCCTTTTTCTAATGTTAATATTGTTTAGTAAAGTTTTTCTTGTCTTTGAGTGGTAGTAAAGTTGAACGAGAGTTCCCAATTAAATCTTGGAAGGTCTCTGCTAGGCCTGGCACTAAAAGCAGTGGCGCCCAGTTTAACCCCCTACTCTCCGGCAAATGAGTTAGGCATTTTTGCACGCTCTCTGCTACTCACCTTCAGCTTTACTGTGCCTTTGCTATTTATTTGATATTAATTTTAATAAAAAAAAAATAATAATAACATTTTTTTTAAAGGCTGCCAACGGCCAAATAAAAGTTGGAAAAGTGTTTTAAGCCACTTGGGCTAAAGCAACTGCGTGACAAGCTGGAACCCTGTTTTTAATAAAAAGTAGGGACTATTTAATGATGATCATATTTGTTACAACAATGTTAAAAAGGATTGTACAGTGAAACCTGGTTAATTGGGATTTCAAGAAACCAAGGATATTGTAGGATTTAAAATAGTTGTTGTCTCGTTTACAGAGGCCTCTTATAGAGGTCGAAATAATCGTTATTCCATTTATAGAGGTGGAAATGATAATAAAAATGCGTATTTTATGAATTATGTAATAAAAAATCTATTAAATATACTCCGCAAGAATTGATAAAATGTTTTACTTATACAGAGATTGAGCTACAGAGTCCCATTTATAGAGGGTTAAATCGAAAAATCCTAAAAATCAAATCTCATTTAACAAGGTTCGAAAAGTCCCATTAACAGAGGTAATTCGATAAAGAAGTGCCGGGACCTCATTGTAACTCTTAATAATTGAGATTTTTCACTTATCCAGGTTCCACTTAACCAGGTTTCACTGTATTTCCTTTGGTCTACGTTGGCTGGATTTTGACACTGAAAAAAAGTATTTTAATGATTTTTGTAACCATTTTTTAAATTTTGTTCTGTTTTAACTAACAAAACAAATTCATAGCAGTGTAACTAGAAGACACAGTTTTAGCGTTCTTAGAGAAGACAAAATTTTGTGCATTTTTTTTTTAACAACGGTATATACGTAGGGTTTTTGATAATAAAATAATAACCATGTTATTCTTTTTTTCAACTTTTAATGTATTATATTACGTATTTAACAGTGCATATTTTTATAAACTTTCCCTACTGTAGGAATTTCATATAATTTATTAAATTAGCCATCCATTACCAAGAAAAAAGAACTTCAATCTTTGCACATTATACATGGCATTTATGCAAATAAGCGGATATTTGGTAAAATGATCACCCAGAAGTTAATGGAAGCGAGGCCGTTAAAATTACAGGAATTAAGTAATTTATCGATCAGGAAAATGAAGTAAGATAACGTTTTTTTGTATTATATGATAAATTTACAGATTTTTTTATTTATTCTTTTTTAAGTTATATAAAAAAGTTTTGATATATTTGGAAAACAATATTCTGACATTAGTTTGTTAACTAACACAGCCACACAAAAAAGTGAACTGTAAAATTGAACTTTTCTACTGAACCCGTTAAAAAAGATACTTTCTAACCTTTAAAAAAAAAAAATAAAATTCTAAAATAGCAAATATTTACCAAAATACTAGCAAAAATTCAGATTTTTAATTAAAAAATTGTTGGTTGGTTGAATTTCTTTTTTAACAGCGAAATCAACGTTAAAAATCACATTTTCCAAAAATAAAGGTTCTGGGGATTGCTGATCACAAATTCAAAGTTAGATTTGCAAAACTTAAGATGGCGAGTCCAATATGTCGGACCAAATATTAAAAATTCTTTCGATTTATTCACCGCACATTGGTGTTGTAAGAGTCGCCGATCACGAATCCAGAGTCAAATCGCAAAATTTAAAATGGCGGATGAGATACGACCGATGAGGTTTTCAAAATCCAGTACAGTTTTCTAAGGTCGGGAAGTTTTTATAGTGTGAATGCCTAATTTTAACATAATATAGCACTTAAAGTACAGACCACTTTTTAGTGGCTGTACAATTATTATTCTGGGGCAGAAAAGTACTTTTTATCGAAAAGGTTGTATTTAAATAATCGGTTTCAGTTTTGAAGCAAAATCCCCAAAAATTGTTTACTTGGTTTTAATCCTTGTGAGGTCTACAGATTAAAAAATTTTTTAAAAAACCCAAAGAAATTTTTTTTTAATCTGTTCTGATAACTTACACATTCGGCTAAATAAATTTTTTACGCGTTAAAATACTTTAATTTTTACCATACATCTATAGTCCGGGGCTGGTAAAAATTTTGGGAGGTCCTTAACAAAAATGAAATTTTTGGTAATTTCATTAAAAAGGTCCCTAAATAAGAAATCGAGGTCTGGCGAAGAGTAGCGCCCCCACCATTTCTTGAATGTTTTAAAATACTTTTTTTTCTAAAAAAGGGTTTTGGCATTTCTTTTTTTTTTTTTTTGGCCAGATAATTAGGAAATAAAAAAAAAAAAATCAATTCCGGGTTAATGATAATAAGACTTTAAAAAAGGGTTTTTTTTTAAAAACCAAAAAAATTTTTTTGGGGGTTTGAGATTTTGGGTGGAATATGGTACTTAAGGAAAAAAAAAAAAAGAGCCGGATTAATTATGGAATTTTTCCCCAAGATCGAAAAAAATTATATAAGTGGTGGGAACACCACAATGCATAGCTTGAGGTGGGGGGGTTTGGGCGATTATCGGCTGTATCTCCTCAAGGTTACGCGACGCGATTGGCTTAAAAAAATTTGGGAATAAAAAAAAAATTTATTAATTGTATTATTTTTTTTTTTTTTATACAATTTTTTTATATTTACCTGTAAGTTAAAAACAAGATATTATTATTTTGTCCCGGTTTTAATTTTTTTTTTCCCAGGTTTTTTTTAATAATTTAGTTTGTTTACCTTAATGCAGGTTTTATTTTTTTTTAGTTTATTTTTTAAAAAAGGTCCAAATTTGATTGTAATTGCCGGGTTACTTCTGTTTTTTTATCGTATTTGGTATTCTACCTTATGCTTTACGTTGCTTTTACCCTCGTAGTATTATGTACTAAAAAATTAACATTGTTATTTGGGCGCGTGGGTGGCAACTCAAAATGTCGATTTGCCAATTCGAGGGAAAAATTCCTAGCATTGCAGCATTGTGGCGCACACTGGTGCTTTTTTAAGGAAAAAGGGGCCCCGGGCCCTGTTTTGGACTTTCCCTCATTCTTCGGGAGAACAGAGAATTTGCAGCTAAC